>JAVTVY010013794.1:0-50979 GCA_036873755.1 Hanleya hanleyi | reverse complement strand
AGGCTATTTTCATACCCTTCGGCCGCCGCGCATGCGCAGAAGGCCGATATGTCAACCCACACCCAACCCATTAGATGCCCCTTCACCTAAGCTTCACTTTGATACCTCACTCGACCCCATCGGACCATTTTATCTAGGGACTACTTTTACTCCGCGGAAGCTTTTTCCCGAGACCGAATCACCGCCAAAACCACGGCCAAACCGCATCGCCGCGCATGAATACATTTTTTTAAATTTTTTTTTGCCGGAACTTTTTTTTTTTTCAGTCAGACCGCCATTTTGAACCCACCCACTCACATACCAGGTCAATCAGTGCACGGGGTGAGTGGGTGGGTTCAAAATGGCGGACTTTCAGGGGTCTGGAGAAAATAAAATGTGCCGCCATTTTGAACCCACCCACTCACATCAAACTCACGCATGCGCACCTCCCCAACCTCCCCCAATTGTGACGTCAAAACAGGTTCTGCGCATGCGCAGTGAGGAGGAAATCACTTTACTTGCGCATTGCATACTACTAGCCTCCAAACGCTGTCCAAACTCGAACTGATGTTCCTCTCGAATGCATTCCTGAAAATCTCCATAGTGGCATTTTGTTGAAAGGTGAGATTTGATTATGAGAAGAACTGTATTGCGATCGGCCTTGAATCAACCAACTCTGATGGTAACAGTCTTTGATGTTTAGCTTAAATGTACAAACCACACTTTGGAGAAAAAAAATAACTCGGCACCAACAACTTGCTGAAACCACCGGCAATGTCATGACAGGGTTGGCACGAGACGCCCACAGTGACGCGTTAAATTGGACTCATGGGCGGGTCGTCTGTGCCCGCATTCTCTTTTCATCAGTGCCTGAGGCATTGTTAGGCTGTCCGGGAAACATCTTTAGTGAAAAACAAGGGCAGACCCAGTCTCCTAAACACATATCCGTGCAGCCTGATTATTTATGTATGTTGAAGGGTGCTCCCCACTGTTGTTCCAAAGCAATTTGAAATGGCTTTTGTGACAGAAAGAAACCATTTCTCGATATGTGCAAAAAGCATACCGTGGCGTATTACGCCAAGAAATGACCGACAGAAAGCCAGCCAGCATACCAATGAACATTAAATCACTATGATGTATTCGCATACAGGTTTTAATTCGAAATGATTTCTCAGAGGTAAATTGCTTTCCATTCGCATTTACATCCCAGCAATTTCCATAGATTAATGATAGCTCATCCGAAATCACACTATTCAAATTCCAATACAGGTAGATTGTCGACCAAAGAGATTCGAATATTTTACCAATGACACACATGGTATGAAATCAAATAGATCAACATCGTTCGACTTTATACCGAACGTTTTCTTGGTTTAACAAATGTATGTTTAATAAACACCTTCCATACTTTCTATCATATACACGTAATGCGCAGATGATTATTCTCGCTTATTGTCAAATGTCATCATCCATTATCTATTTAGTGCATACATTGTTATATGAAGACTATTTTCATAGGAAACATTTGTTCTTAAATTCTAACATTTCTTAGTTTCAATATTAACAAACAATCCATTTTTACTAAAGATTAGTTTTCGAAAATGGAAGTTATTGTGATATAATAGTCTATATTTCGGCTATATATACAGGTTCCAGCAGAAAAGGTTGTAAATGTGCAAGCCAGCAATAGAGTTCAACAACAATGATCAGACGATGGTAGAAGATCAGTGAGTAGCAATTCGACCACATTCACGTCTTCCTCATGTGTCGATCACATGACCTGCTGGGTGAGTTCCGCTCGTTTGGCGTCGTTCGATTTGCATGCGGCGCGTTAGTTTTTCGTTGACAACGTCTGTTCCACATGAGTGAAAATAATACAAGTTGTCTTGCTTGAAAGCTACCGCACTTCTGAAATATTATTCACCAGAATCAAATTGCAAAACATCGTTTCAAAGAAAATCTCCATTGACTTCAATGTTATTTTCGCAACCGTCGAATCTCCCGCAGGTTACGTCTCTTATACCGTCGACCGGAACTTAACCAAAATGCGCCACGTGACCTGCATTTGTACATCTCCCGAATAAGACAAAATAGACAGTGAGGAACATAATCACTTGAAGACAATGAGGTCCTTAGATGCCATTATTTCATGGTTTAATTTGAGGATTAACTCTGGTTAAAGAGACTTTTGCTATTTAGAGTAAATCCCCCAAAATAGACGGCTATGGCGGAGCGCACTGTGCGGCTTGATTGTCAACTTTGTAGCGTCAGAATTGAGTTGTGCATCTTCACTGCTTCTTGGACGTTGTCGTAATGTGGAGTGTCGTATAAGTGATATCATGCCTGGCACACCAAACTTAAATCACAAATGCATGTGGTCATAAAATAGAAGTCTATCGAACATCTGTCAGATTGACTCATTTTTTTGGATCTCCAGGGTAAACTCTGTCAATTCATCTGAAGAATGACGTTGACTAGGAGCACCAAATTTGTAATCTACATGCATGTGATTATAAAACAATTGCGTGATGCCATTAACCGCTTGTTTGGATTGGAATAATTTTATTTGTATGACCACACTATAAAATCTATTCTCGATATGGTCACATTTTGATGGAAAATGAAAGTTCTATGCAAGACAAAAATCCGTATTCAGCGTGTTTTGTAGTACCGCTACTGCAATAAATCTTATGAGAGCTTGGGGGAGATGGAGGCGCTTGGAAATTCGGAGCTGAAACTAGGAAACTTTGAACTTGTTTTAGCGTGTTCCTTCCGATTAGCAATTGTAGTTAGTAGATTAACTTTTTGACACTGACGTTTGAATCCAAAATAAATTCTTCAAATCTAATGAATAGATTGAAAATTGAAAATATTGGAATTTCAATCTAATTATTTCAGAGAGGACGTTTTTAGTCCAGATCAAGGATTATCTCGCGCCATTCAAATATACCTAAATCAAAACGGTTATTGCAGAATTTATTTCCAGAAAACTGACGAGAGGGTGTAAGCAATAGTATACTAGTTTGAATAGTATAATAGTACTTGAAGGTGTAATGTATTACGTCGTATATTGACTTTTCTATATATACATGAAGTGGCCATAACTCGGTCACTCAACGTTCAAGTAAGCAAACCGCATTCATGTGACTTCACTACAGTACCAGGTTGTACAGGGTACAGGAATTGTAATTTGACATGTGTATGATCCTTAAGCTAACAGTTGACGCCCATGACCTAAAAACGTTAAATATGAAATTCGCTTATTTTACCTGGGTTTACACGGTTAAGCAATACATTGGATTCATATATAAAGTCAAGGGACATAAAACACTTGAAGCAATATAAATACTCATTTCTAAATAACAATAAGAGCAATCTGCATTATCACAATCATTTGAATTGAAGTATAAAATATTATGTTCTCCTCTTTAAGATATCTCCTATCAGATGGTTTTTGAAACGTTCACGGACTGACACTGTATTATAGAGACTATCATAAAGCCGTTTCATAGTTTCGCACCTGTAAAATAATATATCTCTGATAATTCTGCAACTTTAAATTTGGAATAGATAAAAGCTTCTTATTAGCAGATCTCGTGCAAGACCAGTAATTACTACTTCCAACAAGCCAGGTAAATAAACATCCCCAATCCAAAAAAGACAAAAAAAAATGAACCACTGTCTTTCTAAGATAGCACTGTGATGTAATCTTTCAAACATGGTTTTTAGCCCCTATCATGATCTGAACCCTTTATGCACGTGTGTCATATACAGCTCATAATCATCAAACATGGGCATGACTAGGCCATCATACGATTGAATAGATACATTTGTATCCATATAACACTGGACACTTCGTAATACACCTAGCCTCTCTCTTCATGCTCTTAACATCAAAACTACGTTCTCGGCATGATCATAAATCAAACATTACACACGAACTTATATTGCGGGAGTTTCTTGTTAACTATAGATATCTTTATCTTCATGCAATCGGCCTTAGTGACCAAATATCCATTTACACACTGAATAATTGAGAACGTATGTATTTTTGTAAAGCCAGTCAGCATCATACGGAGATCAAACGCAGGCCATTAGAAATAATAACATGACTAAAATTATTTTACTTTTAGAATGTATGTACAATACAAATATCATGAGTCCAGGAAATGACCCCTGCGGAACACCATAAGTGACTTCAAGTTCGTGTGGTTTAGTGCCGCCGAACTCTAAACACCGTTTTCGATCCAGTCAATAGTTTGTTAACCGCAATAATTCAGTATGGCCTTTACCCACGTATTTCACTTGACATAATGAGATTCGTGATCGACGGTTACAAATGCTTTTTTTAGGTTCCGGAAAATTGCCCCTACCATTTGTATTTTATCAATGTGTTTCAAAATGAAGTCTGAAACATCAGTAACAGCGGTTACTATTGAGTGTTTTTTTCGACAACAGGAGTGCTGATAATATAATATTGAGTGTTTGAATAGAGTCGACAGCGTTCTCAAATTTCCAAACAAGCAGGCAAAAACCACATAGGTCTATACTAGTAGGGCTCCATCTATTCCAGCCGTCTCTTCAGTGCTTAATTCTCTCTCTTTCTCTTTAGTGTTGTAGTTAGCGACAGCAACAACTTCAGCCGCATTTTTCAGTAATTCAGAATTGATTTCATCAAGACTAGTACATTTTCGAGCTTGGCCGGACTTTTAAACGAAATATTTTCTAAACCCAGGACATGGATTTTAGGCCAGAATCTCATTTTCAAACTTAGATGCCAATTTCTAATCAGTAGGGCTGACAAATCTGCCGAATAAATTGCTTATACTAGGCGGATCATAGTGCATCACCGCGTAATCCTGCAAACTTGATACATTGTAGCAAGGAAGAGGGTAAAACATGACGCAGTGATTTCTACACACACAGGCAAACTTTCACAATCCAGTACCGTTCATATTGGTATCCTAATGGTACTGCACGAAAAGTTTACCAGTAACGAATTAAGTGAGTGAGGGAGTAGGATTTAAACGTGTATTTTAACAGTTTTCACTCCACATTATCTTGACAACGGGCCAACCAGTCCTGGATCTTTCCTCTTTGATAACTGATTGTTAGTTACTACGATCCTAACTGTGCAGAATTGTGCAGTTCTGACTTAAGGCTACTGGTTGTGAGATTGACCGACCTTTGTCCAGGTGAGGGAGTCTTTGCTCCAAGAATGCGATGTTCCGTTGAATCGATTGTATTGTTGTACTTTCACACTGTCACTTAAATCCTGTCGTAAGATTGCAGGGTTTGAAGCTGGCCATTTTTTCCGGATGCCCCATTATGGGGCCTAGCAGTGGCGGTCAGAGGCACTAATATGTCACCGAGAAAGCCGCCTTTCCGTAAGATCTTTTTCTTCTTAGCTTGAGAGAAGCACTTCTGTACCAGGGTTGGCCATCTTGGTCTTCTGAGCGCGGGTCGGCGGTACTTTTGACTTTCAACAGGTTGTACCCAATCTCTCACAGACAGGATACCAGGTCAGGCTCTGCGCCGGGTACAATGGTTCGGGCCAACTCGAACGGGGCTGTCTTTAGTACACGTAGCTTAGACGCAAGCTTTTGTACTCAAGCAGACATCATATACAACCAACAGTGGAACCCACTACGCTCCCAATTTTATCCTTTGCATATCCTATCACTTCAGAGACCAAGTCAACCGTGATGGTGTGTTCTATTTTTATTATCCCCATCATCAAACTTGGTCTGTACCCGTGGACTCGGTGTGCTGGTCGCTGGGGCCAGGCGAGGTTTGACTGGTGCTAGCGTTTATGGGGTCTATAGACTCGTCTGACATGCACTTACGAGTGGTGGCTTACGGGTAAACGGGCTTACGGGCTTACAGGTAAAACACAGAGCCGTGGAAGATAATAAGCATGGTTAGCAATGTGACCAAAAAACCCAATCGTGCTTTGCGCGTTTTGGAATACACCGTGTGTAGAGGCGGTTACCGTTTGTCCATAGTACTGTGTTCATGGTCGAGTATAGAATGAACGCTAACAGCTGTGTTTCCTGACTTTATAGACGTTTAAACTGGTTGGCCAAGACCAAGTAATTAACGAACTTGACGAACCTTGCCATTTCACGATGTGCACCGTCTTGCCTCGCTACGTGCAGCCTTCAGGATGCGTTCCGCAATGTTGTAGTCTTGCATTGTTTTCACCACGGGTTTTATTCCTTCGAGTAAAATTCCCCGTCCGTGGCTCCCCTTGAAGGCCTTCCAGTTCATACACCCGCGGCTGACGGGATACACGGCCTTTAATCACGGAGTGCTCATCGCGCAATTTGGGGAGTTAACTTCTGGAACTTGTCTTTGATACGTGTTCAGTTCCTTTGGTTGTGGTTGTGGTTGCATGGAGCACAAGACACAACGGCTTGGGCTTAGTTGCGTTCGGTAACTTCGATGGTTGCTCTCCGAATACTTCGGTGGCAGGCTCGTTTGTAACCCTCGATCAGATGGTCGAGGAGATGGATGTCCCGCCCTATATTGTTATAGATGAAATATTGGTAAATGCGGCATTTGATTGAACCTTTCGTTAATAGAAACCTTGGTCTCGTTGTACGTGTGAACAAAGAAGACCCTCTTTTTTGATATTGTTGAAAGGGTCTATTTAAGATTTCTGTACCTTCGTCGGTTTGCAAATACAATATTTTGCTACCCGTCTTGAAGATACGCTTGGAAGATCTCCCGTTTTCGTCCTGAAGGGCACGACCCACGCATACTTCGACAAGAAATATGCACGTCAATATACCGATTACTGTCGCTGTGTCTGTCGAAGGCGCTGATATCGCCCAAATTCGCTTGCCATTGTGCATCTCTACCTCTAACGATGACCTCTACCTCTAAGGATGACCCGGTTCCGTCGAAAGGGCGGTGGGCAACTCGATGTAAGGTATAGGTGTCCTGTTTGCTTAACCAGTCTCTGATTGGGTTCGTGTTATTCCCTGGGGCTTAGCGCTCGATAGACCGCTGAAAATGCAGTTTAGGCGACCGGAACGTCGAGATTCTTATACAATGTTTCCAACACTTTCTCTTCGTGGTGATGACTGATGAAGAACCGAGATTCTATCGTTTATTTATAACGGTAATATCTTGCGGCGGTTCAACATTCTTTCTGGAAAATTTTATTGGTTTCTGCAAGCGCATCGTCCATGGAACGAGGCCAGTCCAACTCGTCTGATAACCGCTCGTTCTCTGTAAGCACCTGATCCACATCAGTCACGGTATTCTCCGATGCGGACCATACAACAGGGTGGACGGGAAAATGCACTGTACCCTCATTTAGCCGAGCCGACGTACACATCGCGACAGAAGAAGATGAGGTGGCCTGGTCCAGTTCACCAGACAACACACGTTTGAATTTGATTCAAACCCTCCAGGGATAGACGCATGTGAGCCAGTCGCAGTTGTGTACGGTCCACGTCTCCCTCTTCCGTGATATCGACCTTATCCTCATAGACGTATAGGTAGACTTCGGGGGTGAAACGGAGAAACGTACATATTATATGCTCCGTCATGGTCAGTATGTGAAAGACAAAGGTTGTGACCCTCTCGCGTATTGAGAGGGAGAAAAAATCTGTTTCGTCAGACTTCGTTATCCGACATTTCAGTCAGGTCAAATAATCGAGTTTAGTAACCAAAAAGTCGCGTTGTTTTCATCTGCAACTGCCTTTTGGTGATGGTGCGTTATTCGCGGGCCCATACCAAGGTATCCAAATTCTCCAGTCTGACCAGTTCCGTCTCCAGTGACGCACGATCCGTAATGAAGAAGGGCTGGTCGTACACGCGGGTATTGTTACTCGGGTAAAAGTACCAGAGTTTCATTGGGCCTTAATAAATAGCCGAAGGTAAGATTCAACTTGAAGGCCGAGGCTTGGTCCTCAAACCCGATATAGGCGTAGTGGGTAGCCTGGTATTATAAAAACCGGAAATGGTACAGGTCCAACACAGGGCGATTGTGGTGAAAACAGCCCCGCTGGAAGGCCAGTGACGTTGACAGATATAATCCACAGCTTCCTGAATCGGTAAGGCCTCCGTGGGCTGTTCATCAGGTCTGTGGTAAAGTTTCCCTCATCCGCAGACGGAGATGGATTCCTGGCGAACGATGATCTGGTTCGCCGACTCGGCATGGTTTAGGATAAATACTGACCTAAAACATTCGGCTGTGTTTATTAGCCATCATTATGGTGTATCATGTGATAGTAGTAACATGAAATAAATCAGTGGATATTTAGCACCGGTGTCGAAGTTCTGACGCTGTATCAGCCTTCGTTGTATAAATGTAATTGCCATCGGGTTGACTGAACATATTAGGATAGTCCATGGCGTAGTCGTCCTACGCCGGTGGAATACAGGTATCAAGTTTCACAGGGACACCTTTAGAGGCCACGGAAGTTAGAACCGGGTAGTTCCTATCGTGGTTCCTATGCGATTGATGATTTGTCCATTGGTTTCGGTCACTGCGCCTTCCATAGCGCGATAACAGCTGGTCCACAATAGACATCACTTTCACGATGGCCGTCCAAAGATCTGGGTCAAGGATGAAACCAAGCGTGCACAGTACGGACCACGGTTTACGTAGACGACATTCTCCCTGTAGATGAGGTAGCTGTCGAGTTCAACGTTCAATACCCGTTTAAGTTAACCGTATTCGATGTGTTGTCAGGGTCTGATCAGCAGATATCATGGTCTTTCAACATGGTGACGTTATCCTCATAGACGTGTAGCCTCACCTCGGATATACGGTGAAGGACGGCTCGTAGGACTGTCGACACATCTGGTGAAATGGCGTGTGATGAATGACGCACTACTACCCTGACATACATGTAGCAGAAAAGATGATAATATAATCCACTACAACCCTGACATAACAGGAGGGGCGATATAATAATCCACCACAACCCTGATATATACCAACAAGAATCCAGGAAGGGTGATGAGTAGCCACTACTACCCTGATATACATGTAGCAGAAGAGATGATAATATAATCCACTACAACCCTGACATAACAGGAGGGGCGATATAATAATCCACCACAACCCTGATATATACCAACAGGAATCGAGGAAGGATGATGAGTAGCCACTACTACCCTGATATACATGTAGTAGAAGAGATGATAATATAATCCACTACAACCCTGACATAACAGGAGGGGCGATATAATAATCCACCACAACCCTGATATTTACCAACAGGAATCCAGGAAGGATGATGAATAGCCACTACTACCCTGGCGTTGCAGGAGGGATTATATATCCTATCAAATTATGGTAGCTCTCAACGGACAAATGCACAGTCAATAAAGCGGTTATGTTTTATCTCCAAGTGAACCAAGTGATGCGAGCGTGTTTGTGTGTGTGTGTGTGTGTGTGAGCGTGTGTGTTGGCAGGGAAGGGGATCAACAGGCGTTACTTCATATTAACTGCACGAGCTGCATGAACTGAATTACTGTCTAAATAATCGTTCTCTACTTCCCAAAATCATGGCTTTATTGCGATTCAAGGTTTTTCTAAATTAACCCTATCTGGCCGGTGGGGAGAGTATGCCTCTCCCCTACCAAACTTCTTCCCTATCTTCGGAACGACACAAACATGAAAGCTGGTCCTCCGTGACTTGGGCAAAATCTGTTTTATTTCACATCAGACTATTATTTACTAAGTTGTCAGGCATTTTTGCAAAGAAAACACATATATAAAAAATATTCGAAAAATCTGACTGAAAAATCAACCCCAAAACATCTGTTTTGAAGATGACGTTACTGTGGCGTCATCAAAGTGGCCATCTTGGATTGTTTACATTTCGGCGACGCCCATCGTTAATTGAGGTAATAGTTTCGCAACTTGTGTATTTTGCATTACTACCCACTTTAGACCCCATCCATAATTATATGTTCTAACCCAAATGATGCTTGTCCCTGTCTTGACATCTTCATGAATGTTTGATTACCATGTATTAATTGCATATGTCTTCCTAAACTTAATGTCTGCTTCATGTCATATAACACATACGGCAAACATTAGAAATGAGTGGTGATGTTAATGCTTGAACATTCTTATTAAAATATAATCATATGATCACGTTTGGTCTGTATATACTCTCAATGTAAATGTATACAGACTACTACATCGTTCATGTGTATGTGCCTCGTCCATGTACATCGTCAATTTGGGTCCATGGATGTACATGAATCGTGTGCATGGTCAGTGTACTTATACATGAGCGAAGACTAAATCACGGAAAAGCTTGGTCGCCTGAGTACATTTTTGAGAAAATTCTGATTCTGACTCGTCGAATCATTGAACCTGAACAGGTTTTTCAACTTCTTTAACATCTTGCTCGCTCCTCATTTCACCTCGACCCCATCCTTCACCTCTGATCATGGTGACGGCATTAAATCTGTTCCTGATCCTGAGCCTGTTGCTGCTCATTGATCATGCTCCTACTCATGTGTTACGTCACTTCCGGTGATGACGTCACCTTCAGTGCACCCTTTCCTCTCTGAACCGAACCGAACTTAAATCAGCACTTTGCTCGCTATTCATTTCACCCCTGGCCTCGTCATTTCACCCAAGTCTTCTCCGTCCATTCCGGCCTCCCCATTTAACCCTGTCCCCTGATCAAGATGACGTCACTGATCTTGATCGTGACCCTGCTCAGGATCAATGATCATTAGCGAAAAACACCTGATTTTATACTACTCGTATAGTGTTCGGTCTTGACCTGGTGAAGTTTAGATTTGAGAAACACGGCATATTTCATATCACATTCAGAAAATATAATATCGGACCAAGTTGAAGATATACAAATATGAAATATTTACACGGCATTTTAGAAGTCATTTCGGTACGGGAATTCCAAACAAATAGATCTCAGATAATAATATCTTTCTCGGAAACTCCGATTTCTTACTCCGTGACTATTATTCGTGGGTGTCCGGATTAATTTACACCGTTATAATATGCACAAATGTCAGTGGAAACCCACACCTAAATATTACCGGAAAATAGGGGAATATCTGTTCGATGTTATTTCACCCCATACAGCAATATGTACTTGATGACACAATTCTTCCCTACAACCTAACAATGTCACCCCTGACATGCTCGTAATAGACTCGTCCAAACTACGTATCGAGATCATTCACAGACTAATCTCTACGTGACTGGACGTTTACATTCCTTAGAGCGACACAGCCTGCAATTGGAAAAATCTTGAACTGCATCTGAATCCAGGTTGGTGGATTTCTTTCATTTAATGATATACCTGCATCTGTTTGACTTGGTGACCATACTTTATATATAGAATGGATGCTGCCTTGATAAGTGTGTTCAAGGCCAAACCGTGATGTGCATTTTTCAGTGAGTTTATTCATATCTCATCAATATTTCCATGCTTGAAGATGGAGAACTTGAGATGGAGGAATTGACTGGAAAAATTATTTGCACTGTTTGAATAACAGGGTAGATAATATTTCTGATTTTACCTAAGCTTGCATTCATCCCTCATAACAATGACCATTTTGTTCATCTTGGTAATAAACACATATGTCTATAGAGATGAAAAATACCTATTTATAGATTTTGTTTCACATTTTGTTTCATAAATTCAATATCAGAAGTATTCAACTCTTAGCCGAAATTGGGAAAACTGTGAAAATATTACATCATTTTACATTACAAAATGATATGATGACCATAAATTCATGATGACAAGTTATATGCTGTTTCATATCATATCGTACCTGATTTGTCGAGAACTTAATTGTGATTTAATTTGTTTACATGTAAACACTTTATTTAAATATGACCTGCCTTGCCTACTGTAACATAGGATAACGCCACAAAGAAGTAAGGAAGCTCCACCATCTGTGTCATACTAAAACTGTTTTGAAAAAAAAAATACTGTTTCCTCGCCTGACACTCAGCTTTAAGAGGATAGCCCCAAGGACTGGTTGGTCTGGAGTCGTGATAATGGTGACTGGGTGAAGTGTCATACCTGCTTACCACATGATGCTTCCTTGAGGTAGCACTATCACACGGTGACATTAAGACTGCTTGGTTACAAGTACATGTAGGCACAGGCGTGATACGACAAAACTTAAAAGCGACGTTAAATCCTACCCACTCGCACCAAATATAGAGACTGAAAATTAAACCCCGCCCTCCCAAGTTATTTTCTTGCCTAATGTCTGATGGTGAAATTCTGATGGTGGCCCTTAGCGCCAAGGTTCACGCTCTGCACATAGATATTTCGAGCTATAATGAGTATGATAATGAGAATTACTGCTATTTACGTTGAAACAACGTTGCTTCACAACGTTTCTGCAATGACATATCTTCGTCACAACGTTTCAGCAACATTTAATTGTCAGTTGAGATGTCATTCTCGCTTCCTCTCCTATAAATTGTCTCAACGTCAAGCGATTCATGAGTTACAAGAGAAAGACGGACAGACAGACAGACATTGGACATTTAATGTTCTAGACATCTAGTCTGAAGAGTAGACCACATAACCGCTCTCTGAATATGAGCCACATTTTGAATTTACTTTGTATTAATCTCATGTGAATACTGTCTGGGTGGCAAACAACAAAGACTAGTTAAGTAGGGTTTGTTTTTCGTTGATTTGGCATTTCAGGACTCATAAACGACGTCCACTTCACCGGAGATAGACATGAATGATCTGTTAGCAATCTAACTAAAATTATACCCTATCCAAATGGGGAAGCAGATAGGACATCATTTTATTTAGATTGGACCTGTTTGTTATTGGACCTGTTTGTTATTAGAGCTGTTTGTTATTAGACCTGTTTGTTATTGGACCTGTTTGTTATTAGACCTGTTTGTTATTGGACCTGTTTGTTATTAGACCCGTTTGTTGGTAAACAATTCGATATGAGTGTTTTAGTACATTTGCCCGAGCTATGTTTGAAATGCGCATTGCAAAGGGGAATAACCGTTAACTTTCCAGTGGTGAGATATGAGCCAGACTTTGACTCTCACTCGGGACATGTACAGGTAAGATAATGTGTGTCTTTGTGACCAGTGCAGGAGACATACATACTTACATCAGCGCCTGCTTTGAGAGTTCACTCTTCGTTTATTTCAGCTCATACAACCGATTCTTTATTCGCCCACTCTCCGACCGACACACCAAGCCAAAGTCCGGTATGATATCAATTCCTTCTTTAATACAGATCCTCTTAACTAAATGGAATACTGGTCAACATGGTTTTTTGTAAAACTGTTGGTGTCGTGATAATTGTGTGATATATTTGTTGATAAATATTAAATACCATAATATTCCAAATACCATGCCTAATACAAATATGATATTTTGTTATTCTGACAGTGTAAGTTGAAAAGAACAATTGCATAAACAAAGCTTCTCGACACTGTCAACAGATGTCAACGAAGAGAAAACACATTGTCAACATTTATTCATGTAAACTGTGTACAGGTATTGAAGCTATAATGTTAGAAATTGGAATTTTTCATCCGTGACCAGTTTTTGGCTTACTGTTGACTGGATAATCCCCAAAATGACTTGGCAATTGCATTTTAGGACAACCAATGATGTCCTATCTCTCATGCATTGCTACAAAAACATGTTAGAAATTGAAATTGGAATAAGAAATATATACTTCATTATATTTTGTTCCATTTATCAATATAGCTTTCACAAACTATATGTCAGTGATGCACGGAAAATTTTCAAAGACGGACAAGTTAACTGAAACTATATCGATCGAAAAGTTTACTGTATGCAACGGCAGAAAAAGTTTGTGATTCCTTGCTTTCCTCATTGCTTTGGCCGTTGTGTGGTTCACCAATAAATGCTTGTTTTAGCCATTGATCGCGAATGAAACTACAAATTGCACATCTGTTGTTTAGGCTACAATTTAGGTGGATTGCTCTTTGAGTTCTACGAAATTTCTGGATTGTTTAACTTATATTGGTATACACATGGTATATCATCGATAAACTTCTTATTTCATTTTCCATTTCTAACACATTCTTATTGTGCATGTTGTAGCAGTGGTATATAAATTTAGGACAATATTTCAACAAAGTGATTTTATTCTCTATTGACTTCTGCTGACTGTGCCTTTGTTTTTTTGCAATTATACTCTTCAATTTACACAGTTCGCATCAAGAGGCCTAACATTTGTATTCAACATGGTATTTGCACTATTTTGGTATTTGATATTGGTCACCAAATACTAATTCTTAATCAGAGACAGAACCAGTAGCCTATGATGGCGGGTTGTTTTTGTTGTTAGATTTATACTGGGAAACGTTTGATAATCTCGAATGTACGATAAATATAAATATATAGGAAGGCTTCTGGTGCAATTTTGTACAAAAGTATACGCGATATTTGAATAAAAACGTTCAAACACGTTTGTAATTTGTGAGCATTTTTTGTCTTACTTTTTACTGGGCAATCCTCAAAATGAACAATGATGTCCTATCTGTCAAGTTATTCCTCATTAACTATGGAGACATTGCATTTGGTAAAAATATATGGTCAGTAATTCCTTTGCAGAACATGATGTATGTGCTACTTAAGAGAAATCCGTGTACCATAAATAACAAATATTGATCCGTTTTACATTAATATTGATCGATAACAGTCTGGATTACAGATTGGTACAGCTGTACATTAATATTGACCGACAACAGTCTGGATAACCGGTTGTACAGCTTTACATTAATATTCACCGACAACTGTCTGGATAACAGATTTGTACAGTTTTACATTAATATTGACCGACAAAAATCTGGGTAACAGTCTTGTACAGCTGTACATTAATATTGACCGACAACAGTCTGGATAACCGGATGTACAGCTTTACATTAATATTGACTGACAACAGTCTGGATAAGAGATTTGTACAATTTTACATTAATATTGATCGATAACAGTCTGGGTAACAGATTTGTACAGTTTTACATTAATATTGATCGATAACAGTCCGGATAACAGATTTGTACAGTTTCAGATTGCTATGATTTTTTCGTTTCAAAATGTTCAAACTTGATATTTGATCAAAGCTGGCAGGAGAAAATCATACCAATAAAAAAAATCGATACCGACTGGAATGTGTATGGACAATAGAGGTGCTTGTCGCACATACCCTTAACAGACTGATATTGGTATATATTCTACCAAGAAGACTAAAGTCACTCTCAGAGTATGAGTCTCAAGTCCGATTTACTTTGTATCACGCTTCTCTGAATAATATGTAGGTCACACACAAAACATAACACACCTTCCATTGAGGGTGTGGTATAGTTTGATGTGTAATTTTCAGGACGTGTAACGGACTCGTGACGGAAGATAGAGGCGTATGACCTGACACTGACATTATTAGTTGATCCGAAATAAAGGGAAATTAGGGGAATAACGGAATAACCGTTAATTTTCCAGCGATTAGATTAAGCCAGACTTGCACTGGAAGCATGAACAGACAGGACACTGGCTAGCCTGTTTAACAGTTCCATCTATCATAGCGTAAAGCTCCAGAAACGTTTGATGACGTGATAATCGGGGTAAACACATGGGTATCTTTGTGTGACCCGAGCCGGACAGCGGCTGCCTGGAGTTGGCTCTTCATCTGTTCCCGTCCATACAAATTGATTGAAATTGTAGTTTAAGGGCCGCTTCCCATTCGGATTTCGCGGCCCATCAACTCAATGTTTTATTTGACTTTCGCGGTACATTACTTTGTTTATTGAATATCTTTTCCAGCGCTAAGTTAATAAATAAATAAATAAATAAATAGGTAAATAATAAATAACAATGAGAGATTAGTAGGAGATATAAATAGAGGTAAATAAGAATCGCTATATGTACAAGTTCGTAAGTCTCTTTCTGTTTTGTTTTTTTTTGGTAAGTTTTTCTGGTAATTGTGAGTTCATTGTAATCGCGTGTATGATTCCTTTGTCTTGGTACCCCTTTGTACACACAAAGCCGTCCAGAAAAAACTGGGAGAACCATGGGCGACTTCAGGATTTTTCTGATCGACTTTTCTAGCGGCGCTCATGGGAACGGGTGGGTTCTTCCAGAAATCTGTGCCTGTAACAATTGCTTGGAGTGTGTATTGGGGCACAGGACGGCAGGTCTACGTCCTATATTGCGTGAAAGTCAAAGGAACATATTCTGTGTTAAGGTGTCTGTTCGGTGTCATCTATGGGGTAGCGTGTCGGTGTGGTCTAGGATGTGGTGTTCTGTTTCTGGACGTTTCTTGTTGTGCGGCGATGTTGGCATTCTTGTGATTGTCATCCGTCTTCTGTTTTTACTCTTGTCCACCATGGTGCTGTTTTATAATATTTGTCGTCATCGGTGTTCTGTTTTAATGCTGGTCTTCATCGTCTGTGTTCTTCGGTGTTCTGTGCCTGTATTACAAAGAATAGAAGAGTTTGTAGTTTTTTGTTTTCTGGTGTTATATTTTGCCACCGACTGGCACTATCGTGATCTAAGTCACACAATAACAATAACTAATTAGGTACTAAATATTATAAATAACAATATTATTATAATTAAGGCCAAATGTGAATGCTTGATATAACCTCCAGTCTTCTGCCCCTGCTAGAAAACCGGACGGTTAACATTCGTTAACGAGGGTTGGAGGTAAGGGAACACAATTGAAGAAATTAGTATTCATTTTTGTGAGTGACATTATTCGTGTGCGTGGTTGTTTCTTGGATGTGTGCTACTGATGTATGTCCTTGATTGTTGAATTGGTAGCGGCCTTTAGGTTTTAGAGACGAATGTGGTTACCGGCCCACACGGAACATGGTATCTCCGGTGCCCACATTGCCTATATTTTATTCCAAAAGAGAAATTTTGGCCAATATTGTCGCAGGGATGTTGATTGGTCTTGGCCTCCGGTTTTTGAGACTAATGTGGCAACCGGCCCACACGGAACATGGTATCTCCGGTGCCCACATTGCCTATATTTTATTCCAAAAGATAAATTTAGGCCAATGCTGACATAGTTAGTGAATCGCATGCACGGGGGTAGTGTTAGATACTGGAATAATAGCCAGCAGTTTTGATAAAATTTATTAAGGACTTGAATACCTGTTTTCTAATGGGGGGCTTAGGGTTTAATATCGCTGGTAATGTTAAGGGAGTGTTGAGTTTTTTTAATTCGTTTCTAAGTGCCTCGCGTTGTGGGTAGTGTTTTGGGCATTCAAGTAGGACATGTTCTATTGTTTCTTCTACATTGTTGCATGCGGTACAGAGTGGTGAGGTGTTTTTCAGAAGCATGGACAGATGTGATTTAAGTCCGGTTTTGCCTAGTCTTAATCTTGTGATGATGCGGTCGTCACGTTTGCTGTCTAGCTGGAATCCACAACTCTGTCTTTTCCCCTTATCTAGAATACTATGTAGCCATCTACCTCGGTTTTCTTCGTTCCATTCTTTTTCCCATTTACTATCTATTCTGGTTCTAATGATGGAATTCAGTTCATTGGTTCCTAGTCCTATATGCACGTCAGGTGCAGTTTTGGTGAGACTGTCTTTGGCTGTCCTATCGGCGGCTTCGTTTCCCCTAATGTCCACGTGGGCGGGAATCCAAGCTAAGATGGCGTCAATGTCATTGTCTCTTATTTGTGTACATAGAATTTCTATTTCGTGTATGAGGTCAGGTCTGCTGTCGGATTTGGAGTTCTCTATAGATACCAGTCCGCTTAAGGAATCACTAAGAATAACGGTGGAAACCGGTCGGTTCTGGAGAACCCATTCGAGGGCCTTGATTATGGCGACTAATTCAGTGGTGTATACAGACATATTGTCTGGTAGTTTGAAACCTTCGTGAATGTCAAGTTCTGGAATAACGAATGCAGAACCTGTATTGTGACTTGTGTTTTTGGAGCCGTCTGTATATATTTTCAAGCGATTTTTCCAGTGTGTGTCAATATATTCGAGGGCAGTGGCCCTTATATGCTCTGGGTTGTCCTGTTTGGTGATGTGGCTATGTATATTCGTGTCCACGTGTGGTGTGATTAGTTGCCATGGTGGTCTATTGACCTTGTCAGTGTCAGAGATACAAGAGATTGGGATGTCGTGTTCTTCGAATAATCGTTCTATCGTGTAACCGAATGGTGCAGAGTCTTTTTCCCATTTTGTTTTTAGGAATTCGTATTCGGTTTTTGGGCCAAAAATTTTGTGGCATGGGTGGCTTTCGCCCTTGGCTATTGTTTTCCCTGCATATTTCATTGACAGCTCTTCTCGTCTTAAATGTAAGGGGTTTTCATTAGTTTCTATTTGTAGACTACATAAAGGAGTTCCTTTGAACGCCCCGGTGGCTATTTTTAAGGCCGAATACTGAATGCTGTCTATTCTTTTCAAATGGGTCTTGCATGCTGATTGATACGCGATTGAACCATAGTCTATTTTGGATCTGATGAGTGTTTGATATAATTTGATTAAGCTAAGTTTATTGGCCCCCAGTTGGTACCCGATACGCACCTCATAAGGTTCAGGTCTTTGTTACACCGAATAATTAATTGGTCAATGTGGTCTTTCCAAGTGAGTTTTCGGTCGAATATCATACCTAGGTATTTGACACTATTCTTAAACTCGATTTTCTGTCCTCCTAGTGATAGCGTGATGTCTGTGTTCTGTTTATTTGAGAATAGCACACCGGTAGTTTTGACAGCTGAAAATTTGAATCCCCATTTATCGGCCCAATCGCTGACTGTATTCAGTACCTTTTGCATTATACTTGTTAATTTTTTTATCAAGCCAGCCGATTTCCACATGGCAGCATCGTCAGCAAAAAGTGATTGTTCAATTTCAGGATGTTTTGTGTCAATTTCGTTGGCCAGGCCATTAATCAGGATGTTAAAAAGGGTGGGGCTTATGACGCTGCCCTGTGGGGTGCCGTTATCTAGCTGGTGGTCCATGGATATGGTGTTACCAATACGAACTTTGAAATTTCGGTCATGAAGAAATTTTTTTATCCAGTGTTGTATTCTGCCCTTAATTCCCAGGTTGTTTAATTGGGTGATAATCCCGTCCTGCCATACAAGGTCAAACGCCTTTTCAATATCCAAGAAAATTCCTAATGTATATTGGTGTTTGGCATTACCCTTTTTGATGGAGTGTTGGAGTCTGGCTATGTGGTCTAAAGTACTTTTTTTTTTTCGAAAACCGCTTTGTGTTTTGTTTAACAGGTTGTTGCTTTCCAGGTGATATTCAAGTCTGTTTTTGACCATGGTTTCCATAATTTTGCATAAATTTGACGTGAGTGAGATCGGCCTATATGACTTACTGTCTGATGGGTCTTTACCAGGTTTTGGTATTGGGATAACAATAGATGATTTCCATTTGCTCGGGAGTTGTTTGGTCTTCCAGTTCACATTAATTAGTTTTAGAATTAGTTCCTGAGTGTTGTTTGGTAGGTGTTTTAGGATTGTATACCCTAGTTTGTCTTCGCCGGGTGAACTTTCTTTTTTAGAGTGTAAAGCTTTTCTGTATTCATTGATAGTAAAGTCTCCGTTAAGGTAGTTTTCTATATAATCATTTGTGTCATTTTCCAGGGTCGTTTCTTGTTTGATTTTTCTGAATTCTGGTTTCAGGTTTTTATCGCTACTGTTTGATGCGAATGATTCAGCAAGATATTCTGTCTTTTCGAGATTAGTTCTCTTTGTTTTGTTTAGTACGGGTATAGTGTTAGTTGCTTTTCCTTGGATGCTTTTTATTTTATTCCATACTTTCTTTGAGTTAGTTTTCGTATCGATAGTGTTGCAAAAATCTTCCCAGCATCTTGATTTGGCTTCTTTGACGCTTTTTTCGGCTATTCTTTTCAGTTCCTTATATCTTTCATGGTCACTCTGGAGTCGACTTTTTTTGAATTTTCTGAGTGCTTTTTTCTTTGCTGCGATGTTCTTTCCACACTCTTGGTTCCACCAAGGCACTGAATTTTTGTTGGGCCGCGTATTCGTAACTGGAATATGCCTTTGTGCTATGTTTAGAAGTTTGCTGGTTATATTTTCATTGAAAGTCTCTATATCATTACTAAGTAGATCGTCACGAATTAGGCTTTTGCAATCGTTTTGGAAGCTTTCCCAGTCTGCCTTCGAGTATTGGAAGCGTGGGAGAGGCTCTGTCTTTTCAAAATCTGGTTTCATGCTAAATTTGGTTAGGATTGGAAAGTGGTCACTGTCTAATGTATCTGGTAGAACTGCCCATTCAGATTTAACTGCTAGTTCGGGAGAGACTATAGTTAGGTCAATTGCAGTGAGTTTACCGGTTCGCATATCTATTCTCGTCCCTTCTCCTGAGTTCAGAAATACGAGGTTATTGTCATCTAACCATTTTTCTACTGATTTACCTCTATCATCTGATGTGGTGCAGGTTTCGTCCCAGATTGGATTATGACTATTATAATCTCCGCAAATTATGATTGGCGAGTCATATTTTTGGGTGATTTTGTTCAGTTCTTTTGTGATATTGTTTTTAAAGTGCCAGGGGAGTACAGGTTCACTATATTTATAGGTTTATTATTTTGGAACACCCGTATAGCTTGCCATTCGAGGTCTTCACTTTCTGGGCTCTTGTCCAATTCTAGCTGTATGAGTTCTTCCTTAACTAGTGTGAGGTTGCCTCCCTTTGGGCCGTTTAGTCTGTCTTGTCTATATGGCGTATATCCCTTTATTGCAATTTTTTTTTTTCCTGGTTTAAGAAATGTTTCTTGTATACATATGATGTCAGGGTTTATTTCATTTACTAAGATTTTGAGATTGTCTCCGTGTTTTGCAATGCCATTCGCATTCCATTGTAGTACGGTGAGTTGTTTATTGAAAGTTGGGTTGTTATGTGTTGCGCGGTGGGTCTAACCTATTGTCCCTGGTGTTCTCATATAGAGGTGTTGAGGGCGTTATTGTGCTTCCTGGGAGTTGATGTTTTTCTTTTGTATTTTGGATTGAATCCCCATGCTATTATTTCTTTGGGGTTAAATTCCCAATTCAAGAAGTCTTGAGCAATGCGGGCTAATATGTCAGCTTTGTTTGTTTTTGGGTTGGCATTGTGGACTGAGTTAATAACAATGTTAATGAAGCCTAGGAATTCGATTTTACTCATGCTAATTGTTTCTGGTTTGTCCTCGGTTTCTGACTCCATTGTTTGTTCTGTCACTGGTGCCTTATTGTTAATTGCTACTTCGCGTCCATACAAACGTTTCCTTATCAGCCCAGTCTCGAAACACGAAGTCAGGTATGATATAGCTTCTTTCTTACACGTAGGCCCTCTTGAGTGGATGAAGCACTGGTCGGCATGGTTACTTGTAACACTGGTCAGCATGGTTCCTTGTAACAGTGGTCAGCATGGTTCCTTGTAACAGTGGTCAGCATGGTTCCTTGTAACACTGGTCAGCATGGTTCCATGTAACACTGGTCAGCATGGTTCCTTGTAATACTGGTCAGCTTGGCTCCTTGTAACAGTGGTCAGTATGGTTCCTTGTAACTCTGGTCAGCATGGTTCCTTGTAACCCTGGTTAGCTTGGTTCCTTGTAACACTGGTCAGCATGGTTCCTTGTAACACTGGTCAGCATGGTTCCTTGTAACACTGGTCAGCATGGTTCCTTGTAACTCTGGTCAGCATGGTTCCTTGTAACTCTGGTCAGCATGGTTCCTTGTAACACTGGTCAGCATGGTTCCTTGTAACACTGGCCAGCATGGTTCCTTGTGACACTGGTCAGCGTGGTTCCTTGTAACTCTGGTCAGCTTGGTTCCTTGTAACACTGGTCAGCATGGTTCCTTGTAACACTGATCAGCATGGTTCCTTGTAACACTGGTCAGCATGGTTCCTTGTAACACTGGTCAGCATGGTTCCCTGTAACATTGGTCAGTATGGTTCCTTGTAACTCTGGTCAGCATGGTTCCTTGTAACCCTGGTTAGCTTGGTTCCTTGTAACACTGGTCAGCATGGTTCCTTGTAACACTGGTCAGCATGGTTCCTTGTAAAACTACAGGTGTCGTGATAATTGAGTATGCAATGTATTTGATGACCAATATTATATACCAAAATATTCCTCATACCATGCTAACTAATAAAAATATATCTCCGTATACAAGCGCCAATTAAAAAGAATAATCAGAGAATCAACTTTTTTTCGACACTGTCAGTAGAAGTCAATAAAAAAATACACACATTGTTAAAATGTAATTCTACAAATGCCTTATAATCACGCCTACAATAAATGATAGAAATGGATAATAGAATTACAATATTATTAACCAATAGCAGCCTAGATAACTGATGTGTACAGTTTTACAATAATATTGACCAACAACAGCCTGGATAACAGATGTGTCCATCTTCAGATTAATATTGACCGATATCAAATATTGATCAGTTTGACATTGATTCTGACCGATAACATCTTGGATAAGCAATATTCATCAGCTTTGCAATAATATTGACCAACAAAAGCCTGGATAACTGATTTGTACAGTTTCACATTAATATTGACCAACAACAGTTTGGATAGCAGATTTGTACAGTTTTACATTAAAATTAACTGACAAAAGCCTGGATAACAGATTTGTACAGTTTTACATTAATATTGACCGACAACAGCCTGGATAACAGATTTGTACAGTTTTACATTAATATTGACTGACAACAGCCTGGATAACAGATTTGTACAGTTTTACATTAATATTGACCGACAACAGCCTGGATAACAGATTTGTACAGTTTTACATTAATACTGACGAACAACAGTTTGGATAACAGATTTGTACACTTTTACATTAATATTGACCGATAACAGCCTGGATAACAGATTTGTGCAGTTTTACATTAATATTGACCGATAACAGCCTGGATAACAGGTTTGCACAGTTTTACATTAATATTGACCAACAACAATCTGGATAACAAATTTGTACAGTTTTGCATTAATATTGACCGAAACAGTCTGGATAACTGATTTGTACAGTTTTACATTAATATTGACCAACAACAGCCTGGATAACAGATTTGTACAGTTTTACATTAATACTGACCAACAACAGTTTGGATAGCAGATTTGTCCAGTTTTACATCAATATTGACCGACAAGAGCCCGGATAACAGATTTGTACAGTTTTACATTAATATTGACCGACAAGTCTGGATAACAGATTTGTAGTTCTGCATTAATACTGACCGACAACAGCCTGGATAACATATTTGTACAGTTTTACATTAATATTGACCAACAACAGCCTGGATAACAGATTTGTACAGTTTTGCATTAATATTGACCGACAACAGCCTGGATAACAGATTTGTACAGTTTTTACATCAATATTGACCAACAACAGACTGGATAACAGATTTGTCCAGTTTTACATCAATATTGACCGACAAGAGCCTGGATAACAGATTTGTACCGTTTTACATTAATAAAGACCGACAACAGCCTGGATAACATATTTGTAGTTCTGCATTAATGTAATTTGACCGACAACCGTCTGGATAACAGATTTGTACAATTTTACATTAATATTGACCAACAACTGTCTGGATAACATATTTGTACCGTTTTACATTAATATTGACCAACAACAGCCTGGATAACATATTTGTGCAGTTTTGCATTAATATGACTGACAACAGCCTGGATAACAGATTTGTACAGTTTTGCATTAATATTGACCGAAACAGTCTGGATAACTGATTTGTACAGCTTTACATTAATATTGACCAACAACAGCCTGGATAACAGATTTGTCCACTTGCGCATTAATATTGATCGATAACAGCCTGGATAACAAGTCTTGATCAGTTTTACATTAATATTGACCGATAACAGCCTGGATAACAGATTTGCGAAATTTCACATTAATGTTGACCAATAACATGATGCTTATCTCTGTCTCACATTTTGACGTACCGGCAGTGCTTCATTACCATGATTTCATATGTCTTCCTGAACTCTAAAAGGAAATGGCTTGCAAGTTGCAAGAACCTGTGCCCAATCCTTTTGCCATGTCTACAATGAAATATGTTTATAACAACAAACATTAGCCATGGGTGGTGATGTTAATGCTGAACTTATTTATTTAAATATATAATCAGATGACCGCGCTTGGTCTTGATGCTGGGTCGACATCGGGCCTTACAGACTAGTAGTTTGTGTTAAATACCGTCATTGTCATCTGAAGACAATACAGCTCACCAATACCCGGTGTACGAGTTGTCACATCGACACAGCTCATCAATTACCAATATACGAGTTGTCAGAGCATTTCCATCATAGCTCTCTAGATTTGTATCTAATACCGGTTATGCCGGTGCTGGGGGCCGTGTGGTCATGTTATCCAAGTTGTCACATGAACAGGTACATTAAAAGCGTACCTGAGATACAACACATATCACGAATCGTTAGATTTTTGGTATGTGCTTTAGAATAGGTTAACCAGAAGACTATACTGTGAAGTCATGTGGCTCTGTCAGTATGTCGGCACCTCTTCCCACTTCCATTATATGTGTTGTAATTTATATACTATCCGCTCATTTACAAGTATAAAGATAATGAACACTGTCCTTGTATGGCCATGGGTGTACATGGGTGGTGTAAATGACCTGTGTAATTACATGAGCGGAGAATTTTTGAAGGACAAGCTTGGTCATCTGACTACATTTTTATGAAGATCCTGATTCTGACTCGTCGAATCATTAAACCTAAATCGATTTCACAATTTTTATTGGGCCTGGATTCCTCTCTGAGGGATATACAAATATTATAGAATCACATAACAATTGAGAAGTCATTTGAAACGGGAATTCCGAAAATAGAACACCCAGTTGAATACTGATTGGCTGCGGTAATCCACGTGATAATTTTGATGGAATTAGATCAGGGATTTCCAGAATGACTGAAATAGCTGCCGAAAAGTAGTTCCATATTGGACATCCTCGCTTCCCAAGATTAGACTCATGCCTGTAGTTAATCTAATGGATTAGCGGATAAGCAGGAGAGAGAACCGTCGAGATCGAGAGGATATTTCATGTAAAAATGTTGATTTGCGCGGTCAGTCATCTACATGTATCCCCTTTGTGTCCATGTACAGTATAAAGTTAAACAAAAAACTAGGACACGCTTTAAAACCTCATGACATGACCTAGTAATGTATTTCTCGGAAACTCCGATACATTATTATAGCTGGGGGATCGGGTAATTTTACACCGTTACAATGTGTACAATATCAGTGGAAATATGTCAACATGTCTGGCAAACCTAAATATAATGGGAAATACCGGTATATTTGTTTTATGTGTTTTCACCACACACAGCCATATATACATGGTGACACATTTCTTCCCTGCAATCTAACAGTATCCCACGCCCCTGATATGTTTGTAATCGACTTGTCCAGACTACTTATCGATATCGTTAACGAACGAGTCCGTTAGTCTGCACTTGTAGGGATACACCTATATTTGAAAAAATCTGGAACTACACCTAAATTCAGGTTAGTAGATTTTCTCATTTAATGTTATATCTGTAACATAGGATAATAATTGCAAGGCCAAGAATAGTAACTACCTTAAATACAGTGTGACTCGGATAATAATTTAAATGCCACGAAGTAGTAAATAACTTAAAGATATTCCAAACAATTTGAAAAATAAAATGTAATTTTTGTTATATTTCGACAAGAGTTAGAGCAAACCCTCAACATTGAAAATAAAGGATTAAATCCAGTGTCACCAGGATTATTTAATCCACTGTCACCAGGATTAATTAATGCAGTGTCACAAGGATTAATTAATCCAGTGTCACCAGGATTAATTTTGCATAATTCAGGAATGTATATGGTGTATATAATGGTTTCATCCTACTCTAATATATGAGATTAGATAGGAATACTACGAAAAATGCCTCATAGGAAATGTTCATATTTTCTAAGAGGTTAAAACGTCCTCTTCTCTAAATTGTTCCAATAGTTTTCTGGAACAATGCTGAACCGAAAATTCTAATAACAATCAGATGTCACCAGGCTTCCCTTTGAGACAGTAGGATGTCAACACGGAAATCAATGGTCACCAGGCCAAATTACCCAGATTTCCCTACGTCAGTTTGTCAGCGTTACCTACATCCAAATTTGGAAAACGCATTATCCAATTCAAGAATCATTTAACAGATGTTTTTTTAAAAGGATATATTTTCATTTTCTATGAAATTTTCTCTAAATATCACTATTTTGATAGATGCCCAGAAACATGCGCAGCTGTCTGAAACTTCTCTAAATAAAGGTACCATTCGTATTTGTACGAAGAATATTGGAGGAAAAACAAAGACAATTGAGGGAAATGTATCTGGAGTTCCACCAAGGAATCTCCGCCCCAAGTTTCATGGTAAAATTGTTATGAAAACAAAACAATTACACACATTTGTCAAACAGATAAGGTGATTGTGCACTAAAAAGCCCATAGAATGAGAACTGACATCAGAAAGGGCTATTCAACCAGCAGTTGCTGATGTGAACATCTTTTCTAAGTAGCGTATATGATACGTTGTGAAGTAAACTGTACACCGTGTGTTAGTTCTTATAACATAGGAAAACATAATGTTTCTTTCCAAATTTAACCCTTTGTTTACCGACGGGACTTAAACGTCCCACCCCTCTTAATTGACTGAGCTTTCAGTCAGGTCAACAAGCCTACCGTTGGGACATTTAGGTACAAGCGCGAGTTTATCTCTGACTATCTGAGACAAACTATAACGACTTGTGATCAACAAAAACCGGTGACGTCATCAAACACGCGGTTAACCCTCTCAGCAAAGCATAGTGGATTTCAGAGGAATGTTGTTGCAGTCTTGTTTGAGGAAGTTTTTAGTCAATCTAACCAGGATTTTTCTTATGAATGATTTCTAACATTAATAGCATAATGCTAGTTCCACTTCTGAGAAAACGGCTCAGTATCCTATCAAAATTAGGTTAATTAGTTTTGGGACTTTTTAGTCCCGTTGGGTAGTATCAGACTTTTTCAAATCGGACTAAAAAGTCCCGATGGTAATATTTCGTGTATCAATCACCAGTTCGCGCAGGTTATGAAACTAATTAAAGTTCAACTGGATCTCCAGGCATATTGAAATGCATAATGCACCTGATATCCGCGTGTATGGAGGGTTGTAGGTTCGAATCAATGGTTTAATTATTACAGGCATGACACATACATCATATGGGTAATTGTGCTACTTTCATCTGATTTTATCAAGATTTTCAAGTGTCTGAATGTTAGTTGCTATGGTAGCCATAATATTCATCGCAAATATGTAGTTCGTCAAATTCGTCTGTGAACGTTGTTGATATTTGACTTTCTTACAGAGAAATATAACTGAAAAGTGTGCTCATGGGGTACCGTACAGTTATGACAAGTTAGCATGAGTTCTTTCCAACTCGTAGTATTAATTATTCCTTTGTTGGAGAGATGGGTCCGCAGGCAAATCCTTTATGTTATATATTGAAATAACGTAATTTATTAATTATTCATGTCTAATTTCTTATGGATTTACAGAAAAAGCAGCCAATATTAAGATTTTTTGGTCCATCCGATATTGAGCGTCGGAACTTTTTAGCCCCACTGAGTTGCTATGATGACCACTGTTGTTCCCACCAAAAATCACATATTTTTTCTAGGTACTCCATTTGTGATTTGGTTCACGAAGGATTTCCGCGTACTCCACTTAGTTTTTATAACGGTAAACACAAGGTTAAAACATGGAATTGTTGTTTCCTTCCTAGTCACTCAGCAATAAGAGCATATATCAAAGACTGTTTGGTCCGGTGTCGTGATAATGTGACTTGGTGAAGCATCATGTCTGCTTACCACATGAAGCTTCACTGATGCAGCATTATAAAACGTTGACATTTAGACTGCTTGAAAACAAACAGGCATCGTCGTGATATGATAGAAATGGTCAACAGCGACGTTAAATCATACTTACTCCAAATATAGAGAAAGAAAATTTCCCTTGGCTCCAAGGCATTTTCCCACCTAATTTCTGAAGGTGAAATTATGATGATGGTCCTTAGTCCCACGGTTCAAACACGGTACATAGTGATGTTGAGCTATAGTGCTTTTGAACAGCTCCTATTTACGTTGACACATTGATGTTGACACAAGGTTGCATCACAATGTTTCTGTGTTAACAGTGACGTACACATTGTTGTCTACGTCAAACGATTCACGAGTTGTAAGACAAGAGACGGACAGACATACATTGCACATTTAAAGTTATAAATAAATGCAGTCTGTTCAAGAGATTACATTTTGCTCTCTGAATATGAGCGACATGTTGAATTTACTTAGTATCAATCTCCTGTGGATAATATTCAGGTCACACATAATACGGGCTAGTAGGGTATGTTTTCGTTGATTTGGCATTTCATGACATATGAACGACGTCCGCTTAACCGGTGGTAGACAAGTTTGACCTGTGTGTTGGTAAAAGTCAATAGGAGTGTTTTCGTACAATTGGCCTAGCTAGGGCAGACTTTGGCACTCGCTCAGGACATATGTACAGACAAGATAATGTGTGTCTTTTCTGATCAGCGTAGGAAACAAACATACTTACATGTACATCAGCGTCTGTTTCATTTATTTCAGCTCCTGTAACCGATTACTTCTTCGCCCACTCTTCCACCGGCACAACAAGGTATGGTATGATATTTATTTCTTCTTTATTGCAGACCCTATTAAAGGGATGGATCACTGGTCAACATGGTTATCTTGTAAAGCTGATTGTTGGAGAAAACATATATATATTTTCAATATTTTTTCCATTATCAATATAACTTTCACAAATAAGATGTCAGCCAGACTTGGGGAATATTCTAATGACAAAGGCCGGTTATATGAATACAAACTATATCGATTGAAAAGTTTACGACATCCTTGACAGAACAAGTTTGCCCTGTTTTGTGTTTTCCTGCTTTCTCCCATTGTTTTGTCACTTATGTGGCTCACCAATAAATGCTTGGTGATTTTATAACCCATGGTTTTGAATTAATATTTTGGACCGTGAAACATTCTTCGGAATACACAAAGTATTTGAAGATAAATAAAAAAAACAAATATTTATCTCCTTTTCTATTTGTAACATACTCTGTATTTTAGAACTATATTTCTACAAAGTGTCTTTTTTTTGCTTTATTCTCTATTGGCTGTCTTTTTGTAATTATACCCTTCAATTTACACTGTTCGTATCAAGAGGTGTCACATTTGCATTCAACTGGGTATGAGAATTTAACTTGGTATGAGAATTATTTTGGTCAATGATATTGGTTACCAAACATGTTGTATTCTTAGTTATCAGACCGTATGTATCCTGTTTTTCAAAACAGTGTTGATCAAAGGCAGAACCAGAGCCTGGCATGGCGTGTTGTTGTCAGATTTATACTGGGAAACCTAAGATAATCTCGAAGGTACAATAAATATAGGGAACTGAAATATGACATATATATGATTCCGTCTCTTTTGGTGGATTAAAAAAAGATATTTGAATAATAACGTTTAAACACGTTTGTAATCTGTGACATTCCCCTTTTGACTGAACAACCCCCAAAATGTTTCAGTACAACCAATAATCTGTCAAGTTATTTCTCATTATCTATGAAACTATTGCATATTAGGGTACAGAAGACTACAGTCACTCTCCAATTATGAGTCTTAAGTCGGATTTATTCAGTATCAAACTTCTGTGCTACTTCTTAGTATCTATAATATGTAGGTCGTACTAAAATCATAAACATAGACCTCTCATTTAGCTTGTGAAAAACGGCGATAAATAATTCTCAAGTCGAAGAACGGACTCCTTTCAGCTAACCGAGGTGTCGCGGAAGATAGGCACGTACTGTCCTATCCTAACATTATTTGTTGATCATAAACCGATTTTAGTATTATATATATATATATATGTAAAATTGACCTTGCTCTGTCTGAAATATGGCATGTGATTAGGGGAATAACCACGGCATTTTTGGAAAGAGTGAGTGGGTTCTACCTCGGTCTATTTATATCTGAATATATATAAATATATAAACAGACCGAGGGATAACTCTCTCACTCATTTCAAAAAGGCCCGTGGGAATAACCGTTGACTTTCCAGTCGTTAAGCCAGTCTGGGTCACTCGCTGGGGACATGACAAATGTGTCTCTTTTGCGATACAAACATACTTACACCAGCGGATCCTTTAAATTCGTTCTTTATCTATTTCAGTTCATACAGCCGACTATTTGTCCAGTCTCCCACCGACACACCTAGTCAGGTATGATAACACTTCTTACTTGTCCATACGCCCTCCTGATTGGACGTGATAATGGTCAATATGGCCAAGTAACATGACTCTGATTATAGTATCAGAGTCATGCCGTGCGAGTCAACTTTCATAGACGAAAATATAGCGTTAGAAAACGAACCAGAAATTTCACATCCGCACATCCCCCAATTCACACTGTCACAATGTATGGTCCATCCCGTTTCGCGATACACCGAAAATAGCAACCAAAAACACTTACTTGCATTCAAAAAATAGCAAAGAAAATCCGATTTAGGAAATGTAAAGATTTCCACCATCTTGGTATAAGGGCTTTTCCAAAAATTAAAACCACCCTCCTCACCCGAGGAGGAGTTTCTCCACAAATAATTTTAGTTGGAATTCTGTTCTATTCTTCTTTGTTGCTTTTTGATGTGAAATTCAGGATAGGTATTGATGGAAATATAAATTGCTTTGTATTTTGATTTGAAAATACAAAATCTCAGGGGTAATTCCAGACCGTGGTAAATAGGCGGGAAAAAGCGGGTCGGATTCGTGCGAGTTAAAAGGGGCTTTTATACAACAAGGTTAGATGAGCTCCGACAACGTGTGCATTTTCAGTTCGTTTTATTGTAGTTTGGTACTTTACTGTCGTGGTAAATACTTATGTTTCAAGGATGTCACGAATCGTTACTGATTGCTGAGAATGTCAGAGGATATACAGCCAGGCCATCGGTATGGACCCAAAGAGTAATAACATTCACGGACCGACTCACTCGTGTTAATTCAGAGTCCACAGTCTTCATTGTGGGGAATTGTATTTGATAAAATGAAGACCTAAAACTTCTCTTTGAATTTTTGAAGATAATTCAAGTAGGAATATATTCTAAGATAGCCACGAATGGGAATCCCTCAAATACAATTGGGAGTGAATTTATTAGTTATTAAAGCAAATAAAGCCACTTCATATCTCTTTCATTGGTGCTCTGAATTATGGACCTTTTGAATTACATTACACTACAACAACAATACATGCGACCTTGTGAAAATGAGAGGGACAGTTCAGTTAGGCTGTCGGCCAGATTTGGTTAACAGAATAGTTGAAGTACGGATCTGCAAGCTTGTCGTAAAGTTTCATATCAACGAATGCGCGATCTGTTAGTTTTTTCTCGTGAAATTGTGTTACGAGTACAATACTATGAATTTATGTGCACTTCGCATGGTGCGCTTCCGAAAGCAGAAACCTTGCGAAAGCTATGGGTCTGAAATAATTATGCCAGGATGTTTACAACTATGAGATTATGACTTAGATTTTGCATGTCAACAACCGACATTGACTTATTTCTTGCTGGTGAAATCGCTCTTTTTTCAAACAATTTATTATTTCATGAATTTTAGTACAATCACAGAGAGACTAATATTTGCAGTTAGCGCCACTTTCGATGTAAGAGATTAATGCTGAGTGAATGAAGAACGATCAACTGGGAAATGCAACCCACTTGGAAACAAAATATTAGAAGCTCAGCAGATTTCTATTGTCCAATTATTTGGTTAACATAATACTGTGCAACTTCACTTGATAATGTGCAGAGACATACAACATCGACATAACAAGGGCCCACATATCGTAGCTCGAGATTTTAATTGGTCAACTTTCGGTTTATGAGTTTATCTGATGTTATTAGGGTATGGTATCGTTTGTCAGCCGAAGTTTATGATTTTACATGTATCAAAAAAACTGCCATGGCTCACACATCTCACCGAAACTTGAGATGATTAGGTTCTGGAAATGGGTCTTCCGTTTGAAGGCAACAAGGGTCGTTTTTTTCTGGAATCTCTCGACGTTGAGTCAGTTACTGGATGAGCCTGATGTCGTGAAATCCGGCAGATTTTGAGATCAAAAATAAGAACGTGCTATACGTTACGGGTCCTCGCCATCAGCCTTTTTGTATGTTAAGTTGTTCAGGGGGAAAAAACACTTCGCTCTTTTAATAATGAGCCAACGAAAAAGTTGGCCAAAATTTAAAATGGCGCGGAACGAGGCACGCAGCTGCTATCTGTCCATACGTTGGCAGTCGGCGCAACACTCTAGAAACATCAATCAAATGATGAAGGATCAATCGAAAAAGAATTATGCTTGTTGTCTTTGATGGGAACGTCATCCAGATCAATTGAAAATGAATTATGCTTATTGTGTTAGCGGGGTGCATCATGCAGATCAATTGCAATTGCATTATACTTATCATATTAGCTGGCAACGTCATGCAGATCAATTGCAAATGCAATATACTTATTATGTTAGCTGCGTACGTAATCCAGGTAAATTTCAAGACCGTGAATTGTGTCTTCACATTTCATAAGTTGGCGCGGCAAGTTGTCACTGGACACTGTCACATGACATGCAGTGTCATGGAGCTCTTCATTACGAGAGGCGCGAATCGGTGGCCGAGGTGCACATGTGTCGAATAGGTATGCCCCGATATCGAATCTTCAGCCACCAAACGCGCGAAGGGACGTCATTGCCCAGTGACATTTTGTCGATGTTCGACAATGAACCATTTTATTGGCTTACGTTGACAATGCTGTATTTGTTTAATCACATTCTGTAACAGGCTACGTCTTTGTTTTCAAATGTCTGTATATTAAACTGTGCAGTAATAACATCTTCAACGTTATTTGTATTGTTGTATTTTTTGTTTATTTTTTATGTTGAAAGCCACCATGAAACATATTTAAGGATCTCTGATGTGTTACAGCACTGCTCAATGCTTAAAATTGGCGCGACGTCACCTGGGCAATGACGTCACGAAAGATCCTGATGAACGACAACGGCTATATGGGCCTGATCATAGAAAATACACAAGATGCTGTCATTTCATGTAGCTATAAATCGAAACGAGACACTGTTCCACAAGCCGGACTGACTGGCCAGCGCTCACGCCCGCCGAGCTTTTGTGTTTTGAATAGCCGTCCAAGTAGTATATATAGCGCAAATTGGGCCTTATTACCCCCGGATGTACCCCCTCCTATGGTGGCGCCATCTGTACAATTTGGATGCAAGGGGGGGGGGGCAAACTCGATCTGCCAGAGTTTGGCCGCCATCTTGAATTTTTGAGGCGGTGTGGGCGGCCATCTTGAATGTTGTGGAAAAGGGGATGTATTCCTCCGTGGTGATGCGGCCCTGGCGGTGATGCGGTCTGCCTCCGCGGAGAAAAAGTAGTCCCCGAAATTTAAATACGCTGTTCGAGTCCAATTGACCTTTGACCTCAGAAATTTGCATATGACGTCACTTCCGGTTGGTGTGAATGAGGCGTGACCTTTGGACATGTATAGACTTGTTTGTCTGGGGTTGTTCCCCATGCCGCCACTGACTCCCAAACTGGTGGGTTCTAATGGCGGCATCGAGTGAGAGATCAAGGCATGTCCTGACTTGTTCTGCGTTGTACAGTTCTGCCAAGCGGAGGATGGGTAATAGGATTTCGCTGACGTCCTAGTAATAAACATAATCTATAGGCGTTGTACCATGTTAATAGGATCAGTCTAGCATTTGTACCACCCTAGGGTCGAGCGTTTATTGTCCCGTTTATCTCCGCAAAAGATAGTGCCATGGCTCTGTAGCGCTCATCTGACTATAACTGGAGAAAGTGGCTGCGAGAAATTTTTACTGAAGGGCTGCAATAGATGATTTTCTAACTTGCGTTGTCTCCCCTGAACAAAATAGCAACATAGTCGATTTCGCAGGAGGTCAAGCTGCAAATTTATGATTGTAATTGGAGGTTATGGAATAAAGGCAATTATACCAAAATATAATGTGTGATTGTCAGTAAGCTAAAGCAATAACCAGAACCAATTGTTATTAAGTGATTGCAGTCGTTCGCCCGTCTGTCCACTTCGTGTCCGGAGAGTACATTGGACAGTTTTTAACCTACGATTCCAATATTTTGTGGGTATATGCACCAGGGGGAGACATGTCGAGTACGAAATATGTGCGACTGGGTTGTTACGATGGCAATGAGATGTAACAGGACATTTTCCAATGAAAGTAATCTCTGGTGAGGTATGGCCTAACCAACACATACCCGCATCTGTCTGCGAAGATGTAAAAGATAGTGCCACGGCACTGTAGGTCATCTGTCTGTAACTGGAGAAAGTAGCCGTGAGAAATTTTTACCAAAGAACTGCAATAGATGAGTTTGTAACTTGTGTTGTCCCCCCTGAACATTATAAAATGATCTATGCAGTTATTTCCTGAGATTTTATGATAAAGTTTCATGGGAAATTCAAGATGCGGCAATATTGGATTTTCGAAATGAACCAAAAAAGGTATCTTGCACAACTGGACCACAAGGGGAACCTGTGTATCAACATCCATGCAGTAAAATCCTAAGAATTTACGATAACTTGGAATTTTCAATCAGACCATATATGGTATCCTGCACAGCTAGACTCCAAGGGCAACCTCTGTACCAAATTTCAGAAAGATCCATGCAGTAGTTCCTGAGAAATCACGATAACAATGTTTCATCTGGAAATCCAAGATGGCCGCCTGGTGGCCATATTGGATTTTTCAATCAGACTACAAATTGTATCTTGCGCAACTAGACCCCAAGGGGAACCTCTGTACCAAATTTGAGAACGATCCATGCAGTAGTTCCTGAGAAATCGCGATAATGTTGTTTCATCTGGAAATCCAAGATGGCCGCCTGGTGGTCATATTGGATTTTTCAATCAGACCACAAATTGTATCTCGCGCAACTAGATCCCAAGGGGAACCTGTATATCAAATTTGAGAAAGATCCATGCGGTTCTTCCTGATAAATCATGATAACGAAGTTTCATAGGAAAATCCGAGATGGCCGCCTGGTGGTCATATTGGATGTTCGAATCAGAGCAGGAAAGGTATCTTGCACAACTAGACCCCAAAGTGTACCAAATTTGAGAAAGATCCATGCAGTAGTTAGCGAAAAATAATGATGACAAGATTTCACTGGCAAATTCAAGATGGCCGCCTGATGGCCATATTGGATTTTTCAATCAGAACACAAATTGTATCTTGCACAACTAGACCCCAAGGGGAACCTCTGTACCAAATTTGAGAAAGATCCATGCAGTACTTCCTGAGAAATCGAGATAACAATGTTTCATCTCGAAATCCAAAATGGCCGCCTGGTGGCCATATTGGATTTCTGAATCAGACCACAAAAGCATCTTGCACAACTAGACACTAAGGGGAACCTGTGTATCAAGTTTGAGAAAGATCCATGCAGTACTTCCTGATAAATCACGATAACGAAGTTTCATAGGGAAATCCAAGATGGCTGCCTGGTGGCCATATTGGATGTTCGAATCAGAGCAGAAAAGGTATCTTGCACAACTAGACCCCAAGGGGAACCTGTGTGCCAAATTTGATGAAGATCCACAAAGTAGTTCCTGAGAAATTGCAATAGCAATGTTTCATGGGGAAATCCAAGATGGCCGCCTGGTGGCCATATTGGATTTGTGAATCAGACCACAACAGGTATCTTGCACAACTAGACGCCAAGGGGAACCTGTGTACCAAATTTGAGAAAGATCCATGCAGTAGTTCCTGAGAAATCGCGATAACAATGTTTCGATGGCAAATTCAAGATGGCCGCCATGGCAGCCATATTTAAATTCGTATCGGCACCGCATGAACAAATTCTGGTGTACTCATTGGGGGGAACATGCATGCCAAGTTTCAGCTTAATCGGCCCAGCGGTTTCAGAGAAGAAGATGTTTACGCACGACGCACAACGTCGGCGTCGATCCAAACCATAGCGCCATCTGCACACACTGAGGCAAGGGAGACAACTCGTGTGGACCAACGATATGGAAATAGATGTTTTGGGATCTAGGGGAGCCACTATTGGTCCAGTGGGGTTATATGAGATATCAATGTGAAGCATTCGTGAAGGGGCATCTGATGGGCTGCGTGGGGTTGAAATATCGGCATTCTGCGCATGCGCGGTGGCCCAAGGGTATGGAAATAGACGTTTTGGAGCTAGGGGAGGCAATCATGGGCCGATGGGGTTCGAGTGAGGTATCAAAGTGAAGCTTATGTGAGGGGGCATCTAATGGGCTGGGTGTGGGGTTGAAATAGCATCATTCTGCGCATGCGCGGTGGTCCAAGTGTATGAAAATAGACGTTTTGAGAGCTAGGGGAGTCCCTAATGGGCCGATAGAGTTGAGTGAGGTATCAAAGTGAAGCATTCGTGAGGGGGCATCTGATGGGCTGGGTGGGTGCATGTAAATTTTTTCCTGAAAAAAAACGGAACACGGACTTTATCGAAAAATCCGGGAAAATGTATATATGGGGTATGGGGGTATATAGGTCGCCGGACTTAACGGGGCTTGCTTATCAATAGAGTTATCTCCCCCTAGTTCCAGGGTGGGTGTATGTAAAAATTTTCCAGAAAAAATACGGAACACGGACTTTATTCTAAATTACGTGAAAATGCCTATATGGGGTATGGGGGTTATAGGACCAATGTTTGTCCCCCTGGGAAGCCTACTTCTATACATTTGCGGTAGGGTTGTTTGGATTTGTTTTTCACGTCTCGTCATTTAGAACACGATAGGAAGGGTCCCGGAGCGAATCGGTGAATTTTTTGAAAAAGTACGATATTGCCCCATATAGGCCCATACTGGGGGGTATAGGACCAATGTTTGTCTCCCTGGGAAACCTACTTCTTTACATTTGCGGTAGGGTTGTTTGGATTTGTTTTTCACGTCTCGTCATTTAGAACACGATAGGAAGGGTCCCGGAGCGAATCGGTGAAATTTTTGAAAAAGTACGATATAGCCCCATATAGTCCCATACTGGGGTATAGGACCAATGTTTGTCCCCCTGGGAAACCTACTTCTATACATTTGCGGTAGGGTTGTTTGGATTTGTTTTTCACGTCTCGTCATTTAGAACATGATAGGAAGTGTCCCGGAGCGAATCGGTGAAATTTGTGAAAAAGTACGATATAGCCCCATATAGGCCCATACTGGGGGTATAGGATCAATGTTTGTCTCCCTGGGAAACCTACTTCTATACATTTGCGGTAGGGTTGTTTGGATTTGTTTTTCACGTCTCGTCATTTAGAACACGATAGGAAGGGTCCCGGAGCGAATCGGTGAAATTTTTGAAAAAGTACGATATGGCCCCATATAGTCCCATACTGGGGGGTATAGGACCAATGTTTGTCCCCCTGGGAAACCTACTTCTATACATTTGCGGTAGGGTTGTTTGGATTTGTTTTTCACGTCTCCTCATTTAGAACACGATAGGAAGGGTCCCGGAGCGAATCGGTGAAATTTTTGAAAAAGTACGATATAGCCCCATATAGTCCCATACTAGGGTATAGGACCAATGTTTGTCCCCCTCGGAAACCTACTTCTATACATTTGCGGTAGGGTTGTTTGGATTTGTTTTTCACGTCTCGTCATATAGAACACGATAGGAAGTGTCCCGGAGCGAATCGGTGAATTTTTTGGAAAAAGTCACCGAGGCCTGGGTAGACCAATAGGCCTATACTGCATTGGCTATGGGTGTATAGGTCCATACGGGGTGCACGTGTTGGGTTCTAGGTGGGCCACTAATGGTCCAATGGTGTCGTATAAGGTCTTATTTTGAAGCTCTCATGCAGGAGCACTTGACTACACTAATGGTTCGTCCGTGTTCAATAGTCTGCGCATGTGCAGCCTGGCCATATTAGAGAAAGCAGGCATTTTTGGGTCATGTGGGTTTGGGGTAGAGATGCACCGCTATGGGTCCGAATGGGTCGTGGAAGTTGTCAAAATGAAGCTTGTGTGGGGTAGAGTCAGGATGGCGTGTTTTAAAATGCAAGTCGCGTCAATCTGCGCATGCGCACTCTGGCCGTAGTAGAGAAAGCAGGCATTTTGGGGTATGTGGGTGTGTGTTTGGGTTAGAGATGGACCGCTATGGGTCCGAATGGGTCGTGGGAGGTGTCAAAGTGAAGCTTCTGTGGGTTAGTCAGAATGGTGTGTTTTTAAGTGCAAGTCGCGTTAATCTAAAGTGGCCATTTTGGGGCAGTACATGAAGGTATTTAGGGTCGAGATGGGCTATTCACTGTTCGAATGCGTCCTGGAGGGTGTCATCTTGTAGCTCTCGGGGTGTAGACCCCAATTTGAGGGCTGTTCACGTCACTTTTGACGTCACCGGTGACGTCATCAGTACGAGTAGTAAGTAAAGTGAGCATTTTGGAGTAGTGAAAGGAAAGTATTTGGTGTAGAGATGGACCATGGTCCGAATGCGTCCTGGGAGGTGTCATTTTGTAGCTCTCGGGGTGTAGACCCCGATTTGGGAGCTATTCACAGCATCTGTGACGTCATTGGTGACGTCATCATACGAGTAGTATCGAAAGTGTGCATTTTGGGGCAGTGAAGGAAGGTATTTGGGGTAGGGATGCTTCATCCCCAGTCGGAATGCGTCGTGTGGGGTGTCATCTTGTAGTTCTCGGCGTGCATACCTCGATTTGAGGGCTGTCCACAGCATCTGTGACGTCATTGGTGACGTCATTAGTAGGAGTAGTAGCGAAAATGAGCATTTTTGGGCAGTGAAGGATGGTATTTGGTATAGAGATGGACCATCCTTGGTCCGAATGCGTCGTGTGCGGTCCAATCTTGTAGCAACGCCCGCCAACACCAAGCTCAATGCTTCAACGCCCTGGTGAAATAGCTCAGAAGCTCTGATTTTCTAGATATTCCATGGAATTGTCACTCATTCTTCGAAATGCAGTGACGTTCGTCGTTACGCCTTAACAGACCGGAGACAGTACATCAACAACAACAAAAATGAGACATGAGAGAACAACAACAAGAAGTTTTTTCATATAGTTTATTCTCCTCAATGCTACATCATAGCCACGCTGGCGGAGCCGCGTTGGGTATATTTACAATTCGAGAAGACTCTTGTCCAATCAGAGGCCACCATTTGCATCTGTCATATTCGTTCCTGTCCGTTAGATGTATTCTTGTCCAATCAGAAGTCTCCATTTCAGAAAGTTCCATCTTCGGCCATGTTCGATTGAACCGTTTATTCTAATCATCGTCGGGCAGCCCAGGATACCGTTGAGGCAACATATCCTGAGATAGTTGTTTGTGCATTCTGAGTATCTATCAGTGCATGGGTGAATACATTCACCCGATGGGTTGGTCGGTCAGCTTGGTCACGAAAAACGTAACATTGGTCACGCTCTCCACTGTCCACTTGGTGTTGGGGCGTTGTTGTTGGGCCCATTCCAAGGGATCCACGGTGGTCTGTTTCTCTAGCATCGTCTCTAGCGACACTCGGTTAATGATGGTAAACGGTTGGTCAAATACCTGGATGTTACTGCTCGGGTAAAAGTAAAAGTGGAAACCTTTACACCGCGCGCGCCGGGGTCAAAGGTCAGTTCCGGTCACGTGAACGGAAGCGGAAGTGACCTCACAGAGGTCATATGCAAATGCAACTTCCGAGCTCTGAGCTCCACAGGCTTTGAGCTCCAAGAGCTCCGATCCAACAAACACAATCGCAAGCACACCCATACACACACAGAGGCATACATACACACACACATACACACGAACTTGCACGCACACGCATACACCCAGACACACACGCATACACACAGGCGGGTCAAAGGTCAGTTCCGGTCACGTGAACGGAAGCGGAAGTGACCTCACAGAGGTCATATGCAAATGTCACTTCTGAGATCTGAGCTCCACAAGCTTTGAGCTCCAAGAGCTCCGATACAAGAGCTCTGCCACAGGGGGGTTCCCACCACCACCACCACGACCGGGCGTTGACGCCCATTTGCGCGCCGGGGTCAAAGGTCAGTTCCGGTCACGTGACACGGAGGTCACCGAAGATGTCACGGAGATCACCGAAGAGACACGGATGTGCCCAAACATGATACCAGCTAGCGTGCTATAAAAGGGAAGCGGCCTGGCCGTTTCATCAGACACTCTGTCAACCACCAAGATGTTCACTTGTACTACGTGCTCGAAATCATTCACTCGTCTGCACGACTTGCGCCGCCATGAGGCTACCAAGCACGAAGGAACCACCCGTTTTAACTGTACGATATGTACACTGTCGTTTCAGCGCCCGGATCATTTACAGCGCCACACACGTGCACGCCATGAAGTACCCAAGCGTCCATGCGAAGAATGTGGTCGGCTTTTCAAACTGATCAGTCAGTTGCTGCGACACCAACGCACACGACACCCTGTTCCGCAGCCACGTTTGCAGGTAGAAGAGGCATCAATATCGAAACAGGGGGAACTCCCACCCATCGCACGAGGGCCGATGATGATGTCGCCCTAATTCAACAGTCAAATTCCGACGACAAGACCGTGGGCCAGATTTTGTACGACGTGGAGGGTAAAGTACACTTCGTGGACGAAGCCATAAATGTTCCCAGCGATCTGTTACACGAAGACCATCCAGTGAGTGACATTTATCGGCGCCATTGGCCCATGATCCGTCACTGTTTCTACCGTCATCGCCCTATTCAAGATATCTACAATTTCCGACTGACTGACCTCACCCGTCTACGCAACTACGTGGAAGCCATCTTCAATGACCAAGCTACGTCCTTCAAATCAAATCTGGCGTTTGGTTATGTGCTGCAGCATAAGGACACAGACCAAGCCCGATATTTTTACCCGAGCAGTAACATCCGGGTATTTGACCAATCGTTTACCATCATTAACCGGGCGTCGCTAGAGACGATGCTAGAGAAACTGGACACCGTGGATCCCTTGGAATGGGCCCAACAACAACGCCCCAACACCAAGTGGACAGTGGAGAGTGTGACCAATGTTACGTGTTTCGTTACTAAGCTGACCGACCACCCCCATCGGCTGAATGCGTCACTCATGCACTGAAGAATACCATAACATGCCGTACATACTCTATATGTCTACATGCTGATCGTTGACATTACACAGATGACCGACGAGACACGGAGGTTGCCGAAGATGTCACGGCTCGGTCCTCGACTTGGGGATATAGTTGAACTGAGTGTGCTAAAAATAGATGACCAGCTAACGTGCTATAAAAGGGAAGCGGCCTGGCCGTTTCTTCAGACACTGTGTCAGCCACCAAGATGTTCACTTGCACAACTTGCCAGAAGCAGTTTATTCGTCTGCACCACTTGCGCCGCCATGAGGCCTCCATCCACAACGATGCACGGTATTCTTGTATAATCTGCTCACGGTCATTCAATCGGGAGGATCATTTACTGCGCCATGAGAGAGCACTCCACGCGGGTGCGACGGTACAATGCACCGATTGTGGTCGACTCTTCAAACGACCCAGTCGGTTCAGACAGCACCAACGTTTGATTCATAGTCCATCACCACGGTATGAGCGACAACTTTCCACTAAAGAGGCATCCACGAGGGTCAGACCCAGTGAAGATGAACTCGGGGAGACGAACGCCACTGGTGATGCGACGATGAAGAGTCCGCCTATTCCCACAGTTCAGAAGAGCCTGGATATCCAGCCGGACCTCAGCGTTACGATTTCGAGTCATACGCCTGACGACATCGAAAATTTTCTGGACGAGCCCATAAATGTTCCTAGCGATCTCTTACAGGACGCCCATCCAGTAAGTGACATCTATCGGCGCCATTGGCTCATGATACGGCACTGTTTCCACCGTCATCGCCCTATTCAAGATACATACAATTTCCGACTGACCGACCTCGCCCGTCTACGCAAGCTCGTGGAAGTAATCTTCAATGACCAAGCTACGTCCTTCAAATTAAATCTGGCGTTTGGTTATGTGCTGCAGCATAAGGAGACAGACCAAGTCCGATACTTTTACCCGAGCAGTAACATCCAGGTATTTGACCAACCGTTTACCATCATTAACCGAGCTAGTGACGATGCTGGAGAAACAGGCCACTGTGGATCCCTTGGAATGGGCCCAACAACAACGCCCCAACACCAAGTGGACAGTGGAGAGTGTGACCAATGTTACGTTTTTCGTGACCAAGCTGACCGACCAACCCATCGGGTGAATGTATTCACCCATGCACTGATAGATACTCAGAATGCACAAACAACTATCTCAGGATATGTTGCCTCAACGGTATCCTGGGCTGCCCGATGATGATTAGAATAAACGGTTCAATCGAACATGGCCGAAGATGGAACTTTCTGAAATGGAGACTTCTGATTGGACAAGAATACATCTAACGGACAGGAACGAATATAACAGATGCAAATGGTGGCCTCTGATTGGACAAGAGTCTTCTTGAATTGTAAATATACCCAACGCGGCTCCCCCAGCGTGGGTATGATGTAACATTGGGGAGAATAAACTATATGAAAAACTTCTTCTTGTTGTTCTCTCATGTCTCATTTTTGTTGTTGTTGTTGTTGTACTGTCTCCGGTCTGTTAAGGCGTAGCGACGAACGTCACTGCATTTCGAAGAATGAGTGACAATTCCATGGAATATCTAGAAAATCAGAGCTTCTGAGCTATTTCACCAGGCCGTTGAAGCGTTGAGCTTGGTGTTGGCGGGCGTTGCTACAAGATGACACCGCACACGACGCATTCGGACCAAGGATGGTCCATCTCTATACCAAATACCATCCTTCACTGCCCAAAAATGCTCATTTTCGCTACTACTCCTACTAATGACGTCACCAATGACGTCACAGATGCTGTGGACAGCCCTCAAATCGAGGTCTGCACGCCGAAAACTACAAGATGACACCCCACACGACGCATTCGGATTGAGGATGAAGCATCCCTACCCCAAATACCTTCCTTCACTGCCCCAAAATGCACACTTTCGCTACTACTCGTACTGATGACGTCACCAATAACGTCACAGATGCTGTGAACAGCCCCCAAATCGGGGTCTACACCCCGAGAGCTACAAAATGACACCTCCCAGGCCGCATTCGGATCAAGGATGGTCCATCTCTACCCCAAATACCTTCTTGTACCGCCCTAAAATGCCCACTTTACTTACTACTCGTACTGATGACGTCACCGATGACGTCACAGGTGACGTGGGCAGCCCTCAAATCCGGGTCTACACCCCGAGAGCTACAAGATAACACCTTCCAGGACGCATTCGAACCGTGAATAGCCCATCTCGACCCCAAATACCTTCATGTACTGCCCCAAAATGGCCACTTTACTTACTAAAACCAACTGCGCATGCGCAGATTAACGCGACTTGCACTTAAAAACACACCATTCTGACTCTAACCCACACAAACTTCACTTTGACACCTTCCACGACCCATAGCGGTCCATCTCTACCCCAAACACACACCCACATACCCCCCAAAATGCCTGCTTTCTCTACTACGGCCAGACTGCGCATGCGCAGATTGACGCGACTTGCATTTAAAAACACGCCATCCTGACTCTACCCCACACAAGCTTCACTTTGACACCTTCCTCGTCTGCTTTCTCTACTTATGGCCAGGCTGCACATGCGCAGACTATTGAACACGGACGAACCATTAGTGTAGTCAAGTGCTCCTGCATGAGAGCTTCAAAATAAGACCTCATACGACACCATTGGACCATTAATGGCCCACCTAGATCCCAACACGTCCACCTCGTATGGACCTATACACCCATAGCCATGCAGTATAGGCCTATGGGTCTACCCAGGCCTCGGTGACTTTTTCCAAAAATTTCACCGATTCGCTCCGGGACACTTCCTATCGTGTTCTAAATGACGAGACGTGAAAAACAAATCCAAACAACCCTACCGCAAATGTATAGAAGTAGGTTTCCCAGGGGACAAACATTGGTCCTATACCCCAGTATGGGACTATACGGGTCTATATGGGGCTCCTCGAACTTTTTCAAAAATTTCACCGATTCGCTCCGGGACACTTCCTATCATGTTCTAAATGACGAGATTAAGAAAACGCGACCCCACAACCCATACCGCAAATGTCGAGAAGTAGGTTTGCCAGGGGGACAAACATTGATCCTATACCTCCCATACCCCATATAGGCATTTTCCCGTAATTTAGGATAAAGTCCGTATTCCGTATTTTTTCAGGAAAAATTTTACATACACCCACCCTGGAACTAGGGGGAGATAACTCTATTGATAGGCAAGCCTCGTTAAGCCCGGCGACCTATATACCCCCCATACCCCATATAGGCATTTTCCCGGATTTTTCGATAAAGTCCGTGTTCCGTTTTTTTTCAGGAAAAATTTTACATGCACCCACCCAGCCCATCAGATGCCCCCTCACCTAGGCTTCACTTTGATACCTCACTCAACTCCATAGGCCCATTAGGGACTCCCCTAGCTCTCAAAACGTCTATTTTCATACCCTTGGGCCACCGCGCATGCGCAGAATGACGCTATTTCAACCCCATACCCAGCCCATTAGATGCCCCCTCACATAAGCTTCACTTTGATACTTCACTCGACCCCATCGGCCCATGAGTGCCTCCCCTAGCTCCAAAACGTCTATTTCCATACCCTTGGGCCACCGCGCATGAGCAGAATGCCGATATTTCAAACCCACACCCAGCTCATCAGATGCCCCTTCACGAATGCTTCACATTGATACCTCATATAACCCCACTGGACCAATAGTGGTTCCCCTAGATCCCAAAACGTCTATTTCCCACCCTTGGTCCACACGAGTTGTCTCCCTTGCGTCAGTGTGTGCAGATGGCGCTATGGTTTGGATCGACGCCGTGATGTGGAAAGGGCGTTCCCACACCATCCTGGAGCCGCCATTTTGTTTGTTGATTTTTTGCGGAGATACACGGGACAATAAACGCTCGATCCTAGGGTGGTACAAATGCTAGACTGATCTTATTAGCAAAGTACAACACCTATAGATTATGTTTATTACTAGGACGTCAGCGAAATCCTAGTACCCATCCTCCGCATGGCAGAACTGTACAACGCAGAACAAGTCAGGACATGCATTGATCTCTCACTCGATGCCGCCACTGGAATCCACCAGTTTGGGAGTCAATGGCGGCATGGGGGAAAACCCCAGACAAACAAGTCTATACAGGGGTAAAAGCGTTCGCTGTCCGGTTATTTTCGTTCAGTTTGACCTAACGAAACGCGAACGGAACGAAATGTAAACGCGTTTCAAACGCTTACCAAACGATTATAGGAAACGAAACTTTTTCAATATCGCTTAATTTTTATTTTATCAAAACGCGTTTCCCTCGCGTTTGCTCTGATCGAAACGCGTTTATAAACGCGTTTGTGAATGCGTTTTATAAACGCGTTTCTCTTTTTGTTCGACTCGTGCAAATTTGTGTTTTTATTTTGTAAACCAGGCCAGGAAACCCACGTGTCGGGGCTTTCCCCAGCCGCTATTATAATCCCTGTGCTGTAAATATATGTGGCATAGCCTTTAATATACAAGGGTAAAAACGTTTTATGTCTGGTAATTCGTTTCGTCTATATATTGCGCTAAGCTTAAATCTTTTCGTTCACCAAGCGAAACAATATATGTCTTCCCGTACCAAGCGAAATGATTAGTCAGGCATGTGATACCGAGCCGAAAAAGCGTTTCGCCTGACCTTGACTCCATGCAGCTTGTGATCAACACTCGGTCGCCGAACCATGGTACAATGAAAAAAAAAACAGACCAAATAGTATTCTCGCCCGACGAAGCAACCGTGGTGTGGACGGTGATGCTTATTTAACAACAACAACAATAAAACGCGTTCCGAAACGCGTTTCCAAAACGCGTTTCGAAACAGGCTTCCAAAACGCGTTTCAAACGCGTTCATAAACGCGTTCGTGAAACGCGTTTTAAGCGAAACGAAACGAAAGATAAATGAACATACCGATGATCAAACGCGTTGGCGAGGTATAAACGCGTTCTTTGAGAAGCAAACGAAACGAATACAAAACGCGTTCAGAACGCTATTGAAACGCGTTTCCAACGCTAATAGAACGATAATATACGTGAAAAACCGGACACCGAACGCTTTTACCCCTGTACATGTCCAAAGGTCACGCCTCATTCACACCAACCGGAAGTGACGTCATATGCAAATTCCTGAGGTCAAAGGTCAATTGGACTCGAACAGCGTATTTAAATTTTGGGGACTACTTTTTCTCCACGGAGGCAGACCGCATCACCGCCAGGACCGCATCACCGCGGAGGAATACATCCCCTTTTCCACAACATTCAAGATGGCCGCCCACACCGCCTCAAAAAATTCAAGATGGCGGCCAAACTCTGGCAGGTCAAGTTGCCCCCCTTGCATCCAAAGTGTACATATGGTGCCACCATAGGAGGGGGTACATCCGGGGGTAATAAGGCCCAATTTACGCTATATATACTACTCGTCCAGCTGGGCTGCGTCCCTTTCATGTTCAATGTACGCTGCCGCTCTCTGATCCTGCGACTCCTTTCTGTTAAATTAAAAATGGCCGGAAGTGAGGTGTCATCATGCGCAGTCTCCACAAATTAGAATCACCAAGTGAAAATTATGCGCATATGTCATGTTTATTTATTTGAAATAATTTCCCTTATCACAATATTTGAGTCATGGCTGTATGTCTTATTGGTGCTGAGCTACGGGACTTTGAAAACAGGCTGTCATTTATCTATATTGTATTTTCTCCTTTTATGCTAACTTCCGCATTTCCAGACATGACCCAAAAATGTGAGCGAGTAGCTATTACTATAGGGAATCGGAAAATCTATGGTTCTTACGGGAGGCTTATCCCGTTCGTGCAAAATTAGCAATTGAAAATATACATATTTCTCCATTTGAAATACATGGTGACTTCTGCCAAACTATGAAAATTGCACAGTTTTAATGACAAAATAACCCACTTTCCGCATTTCAAATCGGGAAAAAGTTGTGCTTATGTTAAAGATCGTAAACAGATCTATATCTTCGTGTTTAGCATTTCCGGGAGGCTTTACCTCAATTTGAATAAAATGGGATTTAGTAAGCATTACTTCGGCGTTTTCTCTGTATTTGATGCTTCAAAAAAGCTATTAAGTAATGACCCGGCGTCCGTTTGTGTGTACCCCCATGGGAGCTGATTGCTCGGTGAGTAATCCGCGAATACACAATTGGCAGTGCGATCGTTTAACGGTCGCTTTTGAGATTATAACAGGCCCATTGAATGTTATTGTTTTGCCGTTAGAAGATTGCGATTGCAGGTATTTATAATCAAGAAAAAGATATTACTCAAGCCAGGACAAATTATTGTAAATACCACGAAAAATATATACATGCGGTGTTCCTCACAATGGGAAAAGAACACTTGTTTTATATTTAAAGCCAGACTAGCGATATTTAACATCAGTTTAATGGATAAATATTAATGAATAACCAGCACGGTATCAATAACATAGTTTCCTTAATTCTTTGGAAACAGGAAATGTTAATTAACACATCGCTTGAGAATCTGCCCGAGTGAGATGTTATACCAAAAATATTCGTTATAAAAGTGGAGAATCTACTGAAGATACAACGCAGTCTTACGGCGCAATTTTCACGTGTTTCCAAAGTAACTTGGAATATAACTGTAAGTTGTAGTTTTTATTTATCATGCTTTAAAAAAAACCATCTGTCTTGAAATCGAAACAGTCTATTGAAACATTTTATAACAAGAAAAAAAATGAATTATAACCTCTAGTCTGCATACAAACGATTGCTATTAAGGAATAGTACACCAGTTAAGCTTACAAAGCTCATTACTTCCATGAACTGATGATATGGTATACCAATAAATACATAAAATGCGATTAATTTTATCATTCTTTTTACACATTTTAATAAAATTACAATTTTCAACTCCTCCACAGACAACCAGGATAATGGACCTGCACACGGAACAGCTGCGGATACGCTGTCGCTTGTGTGCAGGAACCGATGGTGTATTCAGAGAAAAGAAAAGCACAGTCCTCAAACATAAATTCGAGAAACAGATTCGCCAGGCTTGTGGTATTGATGTTCAAGAGGATGTTTACAGCATACATCCATCACACATTTGTCACCGATGTAATATGAAACTGACGAAATACAAAGCTACCTTGCGAAAGTATAAGACTGCAGAAATATCCATCACTCCACATAACTTTGAACCGCACAGCGATGCCTGTAAGCTCTGTTACTCTGCTTGCCAAACATTTACAGGTATGCAATTCCAGTACCACTTTCATGATTTTGCTATCAAACATTCTCTTATATATTTAAATTGATGTTTCATTCAACACATAATCATTGTTACATGTTCAGCTTGACGGCGAAAATATAATACATTAATAAAACAGGCATTGTATAGCCATGCTAACGATTGTTCTTATATTCCACAAAACCTACCTATATATTCTTGCATGATCATTTGTAGATTCAATTCTGGAAGCTGCTAAAGAAGTGGGGCTTTTAGTCAAAAGCTCGATCGACGAACGGATAGAGGTGTTGAAGTTGAACCCTGGCGCCGAGAGGATATGCACCAAAGTGACCATCAAACGGGACAGGACCTCGACCACTTGCATCCATGGGAAGGAGCTTCCTTCACCTACTCTGCCTCCGGTACTAACGGTCATCACGGTGTCTTCTGTTCTGCGTGACATTTCGCAGTGGAATGTTTGTGTGGGGAATGGAGATTTTCTATTATAATAAGTAATTCAAGTGATCTAAGTCTCTTCAAAACTTCAAAAACTTTTTTTTACACAAACTACGCCTGATGGTGATCAATGCAATGGGAGGTTAATTGGTAATAGCCACTTCGAATACACAACGCTTAATAGGTCGACAGCAAGTCCATGGCACGCATGCGCGTGAAACCGAATCAACGGCGGACATGGCCGAGCCAGCTATAATCCCTCAGGTTAATCCGCTATACCCTGCTGTGTCGGCATCGTATATTGAACACTTTCATCACCCCAATCTGTGTCTCCTTCCGATTTATACCTCCATGTACAGACCGAAAAGGAAAAAAATAAATAAGACGTCAGTCGCTCGAGATCTTTAACTGCACACGGCGTGGGGAATTGAGACAGAGGCACAAAAAGCATTTTATCGAATAAATAATATGATTTGGCATCTCCAGCACTATGACAACCACCTAATGACTCCTTTAATTAGATGGAATCTGCCATCAAACACGGATTTTGTCAACAAAGCCATTGTGTTTCTTTCTCCATAGTTTACAGGGACATGCGCAGAATGGGGTTGACCTTTTGACTGACGTCATCAAGAAATGGATCCATGTTGGTTTTAAACCCATAGCGACGTGTGTTTATTCACGTGATCAGAAAGGTCACGAGATCAAAATAGCAAAGGTCATATTCTCACAAGATGACAGAAAGGCGCGAAAACGTTAAAATCATTGGAGGTTTTTTCTCACACATTTGATCACATTTTTTCAGCATCAAAACAGTTGTGATAGATGGTACATGGTTAAAGAGGCAAAGAAGCTCAGGTCGGTCAAACTGTATCAAATTGGCATATTTTTTCTCTCCCGTTTCGTTATTTTCGTCAGCGAAAAGCCACTTTTCGCGACATAAATTTTTACCGCTAAAATTTAACCTAGGAGCGATCTGGGCTGTGATAGGAATGCCACGCCCCCTTACCTATATTCACCTATCACAGCCAGAGTTTCTGGGTTAGATGAATCATAGCAAGAGATGGGGTCCCAGCTGCCTGACAATATGCTAGGTTCAGCAGGTCAAAGATTAGAGATCAGCTCAAAACAGTATTGTAATACAGTGCATGGAGGTAGAGCCATGTTGTGTAAGGGATTATATTGAAGGGAAGAAAGAGCTACATGTAGGCCTATATACATATTAACTCACAGTTAGGGGAGGATGGAACAAAACATTCTTCACAGGCATGTAGTATAGCTGTATTACATTGATTTTCCCTGTTTGTGTATTTTGCCCTTAAACTACATGTATGTCACTATGTGCAACCTTTACAGCTTGAAATCTAAATAATCTGACCTGGCTGTATTTTCTACATGTATTTACTGTATGTATACATTATGCTGCATGCTCATAGAACCATAAGATTCTCCAGTGCAAACCCCCGATGTCAGTGGTGTAGCTATGCATTGTGGGTAAAAAAGCATGTGCAGGCCTGTTGATGTACAAAATATCTGACTCATAGACAGGCAGGTGTAAACATTCACTAATGGCAGCCCAATGATGGGGCTTCCCAATTATTGTGATTTACCGGCAGATACAGAGAATCCGGGTTTTGACTTTCAATAATGATGAGCTTTGGTGCACTGGCTGCTCATATTGTATTTCTTTGATTCACATGATGATTTGTGCATTCATTCATCTGCATGATTGATAAGTCATCATTTATCCTGAAATCAGGCATTATGTAGGCCTAACACAAATCTCATATAGTAATAAAATTGTCAATGCACCGCGCCAACCTGTAACCATCTCGGTCATCTATACGCGGTAAGACTGGGAATGTTACATTCATGTTCAGCAAAATAGAATTACTTTTCCCTGATTAAGAAGCAAATTTCCATTTTTGTAAAAACAAAATCTTATTTTGAGATGCAAAAATGCGTCTCCATGATTCGCCAACACCACCAAAATCTTGTCAGTTCTTTGCGTATCTTGCAAGATCATTATACCCAAATTTCATGGAAATCAAACACATTGTTCAGAAGATATGATGTTACACATGTTTACCTGCATTCATGTCTAT
>JAVTVY010013793.1:0-50246 GCA_036873755.1 Hanleya hanleyi | reverse complement strand
AACTAGCGGTCAACAGTTCTCAATGATGCCGACAAGACATCATGGTGTTCCAAAAATATCAAATCCGTATGGCTTCTCAATTCATATGATTTTCATATGGATTACCTGTTTCAATATTATCGGTAAATCCCGCAGTTGATTATAGGGACACTTTGGAACACAGATATTGTTCAAATGTTGAGTATTCCATCCTAAGGGATTAATTAGCCAAATGTCGGCGCTTTTAGGCAGATGGGTCTGCTTATGCACGAGAACTGCATGGTTTACGTGCGAATTTTTGTTACCTGCGCAAAATCTGAATTCAAAATCTGAATTTGGAAATATAAATCCCGGCATTGGTTACTCCGCTTCAACCGAGAAATAAGTTTATGAAATACACAGCATCAGTTTACATTCAGATGTGGCTTTTAATAAAACGTCAAATTTATGTGGAAGACATAAGTTCACAACTCAAAAGGAAAAAGGGTTACGAGACACATCTGGAATGAAGATCAGAATGTTTTTTGTTATATTAGTTTTGACCCCAAATCTTCAGATGACTTATAGCTCATATATTGTTAGAAATATAGCAGTGAAAGAGACCAGTCTTGGTTTTTGTAGGCAACAAGGTACGTCGTGTATTATCAGGTAAATCGGATCCACAATTTTTCTATAAATACAAATCAATGCAGAAATATACATGCCTTTAACATTGAAGATATGATGTCGAGATAAGGCATTACGGTTCCGGAGTACGATTTATTAAACTATAACTCTTTCAGAACTACGAAATAACTGTGTTATCTCCTCCTACATCTTAGTAATATTATACTGATGCTCGAGTAACAACAGAATGAAGTGAAAAAATAAATGTTTGTATGGCTGACAATCAAGATCCACGACATGACGTTATACACTCTCCACTCTCGTGGAATCAGACTATAAATTTCCTCCAGTCACGATGTACCGTGAACGCTTGCAGACAATACCAACTCGTAGTATGGGAATTGTCTTATTGGTAACTCTTGACGTCAAATTTATCTCTGTATCTCTCCCTCCCCCTTCTCATAATATACTACAATAGGCTAGTCCTGCATTCAATGTTCAGCCGTCGTCCATTAAAGAATTTCCGAGTTCATAATCCAAAGATCTAATTCATATAACAGCATTAGCACCATATTCAAAGAACTTTTTAAACTCCTTCAGAAAACTGGTGATATGTCCGACATCTGGGATGAGGTTCTATATTCAATGACCAGCTGCTTTTGTTTTCCCCTTAGTACAACTGGATGAGCATATAATGATTGACGATTGCCCCACTGACGATATATCTTATCGATGAAAGAGCAGACGCTTTTTTGTTGTTTTAAAATTATATTTCTCGTTTGACTGTCGAGTTTTTGGAGTCAGGGTCGTGGGGTTTGAGTACTGCCTGAGGGGTGTGATGATGGAGCCAAGGCTCCTTGGGCTGACGGAGGCCAATCTCCATAGATCTACGAAGTTGCGTCTCCGAGGACTGCTGTAATTCAGATTGTTGTTGACTTGCTCTCAATATCCATTGCTGTCTTCGTATGGTACCGTGCCCGGTAGGACAGAAAGAATCCAGTCTCGTCACCTGTTCCTGCATGACCACCCACGATGATTTATTTATTACTTACCTTAATTCGTTGGCAGTAGTTGGACGAATGCATGCTGTTAGTCAAAGAATTTTAGAAAAAAAACGTGTGAAAAGATTAGTGAACACAGAGCTTTCGCTATGCCATGCACTAACATAATTTCGGAAATACTAAAACTGCAAATTGTAGTTTACATGCCGAGAGAACGTAAATTTCAAAGATTTCAACTAAAAAAGATTCCAACAACAGAAGTCATTAAAAAAAGAATTTTTCGGGAGTATCTGAAATAAAAAATTTACATGAAATTAGTTCAACATTATTCCTAAATATTTACATTTAATACTAAAAAGTTGCGTAATGTGATAATAAACGAGAAGGATGTAAGATAATTTTACGGATAGCACAGAAAAATATGTAAGGTTAATATAAATCCTGATAAATAAAATATTATTCAACAATTTTAAATAACTTTTTCTTTCCTCATATCGCCCAAACTTGTCAACCTTTTTACAGTCGCCTTCATAACAGATCATGTTGTGGAACGCAAATGGAATACAGATCTAGAGTGAATGGAAGAAATTCTTGCATAAAGCCTTCACTTTTTGCACCAGAAAACCGGAATGTAAAATTGAAGACCGAAGATTTCCCTGCTGTTCTTGTTACACGGACCTCGGAGGAAGCATATCTTCGTGAAGACGTCGTGAAAGATTTCATTCGAATTTAGAGCATGTACAGTTGTTGATCTAATATAAAGTTGATTGTAATAGGAAGAAGAAAACATTTATCTCTGTGAATCGGAGGATAATGAAGATCGATCTTTGTTATTTTCTTGAAGTCGGAAATCCTTCCGTGTGATGATAAGTGATACCACATAAAATAACCTAGCGTTATGCATTTATACAGGCAAATAAAATACGGACAATGACAGATAAATTTTATAAATATCGTACAAAACACATTAATTAGAGTCCAGATTCTAGGTAATCAATTTGACCAGAATGGGTAATATAAATGAAACTGCTCAGTGACATTTCAAGTCCTTTGTATGACAATGAATTCAATTGCGTCTGTTCAGACGCACCTGGTTGCGGCCGGGATCTGAGGCGGACGCGGGGCGAGCGCAGAGCATACTACCATTATATAACACGTACACACCGAGATACTAGTTTTGTTTGCAGGAAAATTATTGTGGAAAAAAATCAACAAACAAAGCTGGGGACGATAAACAGACTTTTCTATCCAGGCTGCCTTTATTTGCCAAAGGCCGTAAATAGGTCAATTTGTGGTTAGTCACATGGACTCGACCCCAACACGTGGTGGAATTTGCGTAATTGGAAGCTGATTTTCGACTATAGAACAAGGCCACAAAGTGTGTTCTTTCACACAGAATAAAATAATAGGCTAACATAATACACTGTTACCCTTATTGTATAATATAAATCGGTCTGTTCAAGCAGATATTTCGAGTGTTTGTATTCGCTCGTGTGAAATTAATTCTTGTGGCATTATTACGAACCTCCGCAGGGAAGCACAGCGGGATACACTGAATATTTTACAGATTCAATTGTCAATTTGTGCATGAAAAATACCTTGATAAAGATTTGGCGTAAGACCTCCCGTTGAAAAGGTACAAAAACTATCCCGAACAAAAGATGACAATACAACTTAGATATATTTTGTGAATTGTATTTCGCGAGTCTTTGCGCGAAATGGTTAGCCTAAACGTGATCGAGTAACAAATTATATTAGACGAACCCAACGGCCTCTCGCTCGCGTAGTTTTATCAGAAGCGCTACGGAAGGATCGAGTATCGCCTGACCCGACATTGAGACTTTTGAAACACGTATGCCGTTCTTCATATGCCATTCTTTATATGCCGTTCTGATAAGAGGAACTCGGGGCCGATCCGGACGGTATGGCAGCCCGTTGCTACACTCGTCAGACCGGCATAGCATGCCGCTCTTCTCGTCACGCTATCATGCCGTTCACAGTGTGCCCCAAAGTCGAGAAGCTCCCTTACATGGTGCAAATCTGGTATCAACACTGTCATTAACATGAAAGAAGCGAAGATATATATACTTATCATTGCCTACATAGTTTCAAAGCAGGTACTCCAGGCTTTCAAACAAGAATGAGTATGATGAAAATATTTATCTAGAAATTCTTTATTGTCCTCCGCCACGAAGTGGTGGGAGGACTTAGAAATGCTAGCCGTCCGTCCGTCCGTCCCACATCTTGTGAACGCGATATCTTGAGAACAATTCGACCAATCGACTTCAAACTTGAGAAGGTGCTTCACATCAGTTAGACGGCCATTGGTATTGATTTTCACTGAGGTACGTAATCCAAGATGGCCGCCTGGATTCTGTCCGTCCCACATCTTGTGAACGCGATATCTCGAGAACAATTCAACCAATCGACTTCAAACTTGAGGTGCTTCACATCAGTTAGACAGCCATTGGTATTGATTTTCACTGAGGTGCGTAATCCAAGATGGCTGCCATTGACCATATTGTATTCCATCCATCCCAGATCTTGTGAACGCGATATCTCGAGAACAAATCAACCAATCAACTTCAAACTTGGGAAGGTTTTTCACATCAGTTAGACAGCCATTGGTATTGATTTTCACTGAGGACATAATCCAAAATGGCTGCCATTGACCATATTGGATTCTGTCCATCCCACATCTTGTGATCGCGATATCTCCATAACAGTTCGACCCTTTGACTTCAAACTTGAGAAGGTGCTTCACATCAGTAGTATAGTAGAGGTAGTATGTAATCCAAGATGGCTGCCACTGACCATCTTGGATTTCGTCCATCCTGCATCTTGTGAACATGATATTTTAAAAACGACTCAACCAATCGACTTCAAACTTGAGAAGGTGTAATACTTAGTCTGCCAAACCTGTGGTAGAAATATGGATAGATAGGTACATGTAGGGAAATTTATTTTTAATATGAAGTGTATAATAAAACTAAATGTATGATTTCAGCATAAAACTATAAAAAAAAGTACACTTTTTTGGCCAATAAATGGCATTTGGATAGGAGTCTAATAAGTGGTTAGATACATGTACAGTAAGGTTATGCCCAGCCAAACAGTTCTTATAAAGGATGGTCTTAAGGCCAACGTAATTTGTAAATAGATTTGAACAATCAGGTGAATTTAGATGAACTATTTCTTGGAATCTGCTTCTGAAGTGTGTTTCGAAGAGGTAAAATAGAGTACATGTAGTTTACTGTTAAATGTATTCATTTCCTGCACATGTTATTGGGTCATTATTAAAGAATCAATAAAGTACCATAAAACCCCATCATAAATTACAACATGCACAAGTGTTCAGCATATGGGTCCCACAAATTTGGATCATAAAACTATGTGTTCATCATAAATGTTCATACTGATACTAGGGAAGTTGTGCCATGGACATGTTGCACCAGCTCTCAGTGAGAAATGTATCTGCATTTACAACCCAACAAAATATGGGGAATTGAAGTATGAGAATTATTATGCTCATGATTGTGTTTATATGTAGACCAATCAGTGTACAGGGAAGTAGGCTGGTATCAAATACTCCACTAACACAAGGGTCAAACAAACAATGGCTGGAGAGTAGTGGGGTCTGTTGGGTCGGAAAAAGTACTTCAGACAAAACACAGTCCCAGCTAAGCAGGTGTGTTGGAGGGAATACTAAATTACCAATTATTACACAAGACTATGGAAGATATGTGCATGTATGTAAGACAATATATGACTGCAGCTGACTTCTGTTCATGAATGTATTCTGGGTTTATACATGAACATACAAAATAGAACAGTTTTCATATGCAACTCCATGCCTTCTATATACTATCAAGACGATCATCTGAACTCTTCTAACAACAAGAGCCAAAACTGGCTCCAATATAAGCCCACACAACACATTGTCACTCCATATCCTCTAACACACAAAATTGTGGTTTTCAATTATTTCCTGATTTTGGAGTCACAGTGAACTTTGACCTCAATTTTGGTATCTGACATCACCTCAACTAAAGTGTCTATACTGGCACAAAATAATTGATCTTTTAGTGATATCCTGATTTTGAGGTGATCTTGAGTTTGATCTTGACCTAAATTTTGGTACATGACACGCTGTCCCCCCTTAAAGTATCTATGGACAAAAAATTGTAATTTTTTAACAATTTCCTCATTTGAGGTCAAAATGACATTTGACCTTGACAAATTTTGATAAATGCAATAAATCTTTTCCCTGTATTGGGTCCAGATTCCATAGGGTTCTGGGTCACAAGCACATGGATGTGCACTGCAAGTTTGCTGTGCCTAAGGTACATTGTAAGTTGTTCTAAAGATATATCTTGGTAATGACAAAGGTGTGACGGGAAGATGGATGGACGGACGTACATGATGATGACAATACCCTTCGGCCATAATTTTGGTTGAGGGGTAAAAACAAATTTCTTGAGCAGACAACACTCATTCCTAAAGCTGCTCTTTGTGGCTTTGGTAAAACACTGTCACAGGTTAAAGGTAGCAAGAAATAGTTTAAAAGCTGAACATTTTTGCAAGTCTATTTAATACACGCAAAAGTTAGATGTTCGAAAAGAGGACAAAGTACATCTTATTTAGCAGTGACATCCTGAGCCCCCTCAGCTCCATTTAGTAGTGGATGATGCTGATTGGCCGACAGCCATGAGCATTAAAGTTTGAGCTGCAATCAGAGGTATATCTGACAACAGGAGGTATACATTTTGATACCATGAAAATGGAAGAGAATGAGCCAGCTAATTATCCCTGAGTGATGTAGATGAGACAGCAGAGTAATTTTACGTATTTTATCTGAAAGCAATTTGCTCTCAGACATGTTTGAGTAAATCAGCTCTCTCTTACAAAATCCTCTGGAGACAGATATCACAAAATGAAACAATTATACAGCATTCTGTCTAAAATTATGTAGAAATGGTGTAAAAACTGTCATGGTGTAAAAACTGGCATGACAGATTAGTACAGAAGTGCATGTACATGCAGGGAGGCCCAATTATTTTGACTAACGATATGCATGAATAGATCAGACTTTTCACCCCAAAAAAAAGAGAAAAGTCATCAAAAAATGAAAAAGAACAAACTTTGAAATAACCCCCAAATCTAATGAACTCAGCTACAGATGAGTATGAGCAGATGAAGAAAAGTTCATTTGTGTATGTTGAATAGCGTTCAGAACTTGCTAATAAAAATTTGAGACAGATCCATGCACAGGCCGAGGGACAGACAAGTGTGCAGACCAATAGGCTTTTACAGGGGTATAACTTATCAAGATAGATCTGCATTTCTGAGGAAGGCTACATACTTGTACATATACATGTCAGTGAAATGGAATGCCACCTGGAATTATTTTTTCGATTTTAATTTAAATATTGACCGATTTATATATTTATAGACGACAATGTACATACATACATGTACATGTAAACCAAACATGCCAAGCAGTAGGCCTAGTACACAGGTACATGTAAATACTGAAGTGTTAATTCAGCTGGAGAAATGCCAGCTATTAAAGATAGGAGGCAGAGGACCTATTGACCTTGTACCTGTCTAGAGGAGAAAATACCTAAACATTAGAGATGTCTCTTACTATGTGAGACTCTCAGCTACCTCTACCTATAGATCACATCAATTCACATCTTAACAGTGACATCGAACAAAACTACACTTTCGGTTTCTTTAAGCAATAACTGAGCAGAAGAGTCAATGTGGAAAATATTCAAGACTGACTGCTTTATAGATCTATCATTTTCCTGCAAATTTTGCACTATTTTACCTGGAGATCAACACAAGCAATTGCAAGGCCCAGATAGCAGTTTAACAGTCTTAAAATTCATGTCCAAGACGAACAAGCTTTGTCCAAGAGGAGCATTCTTCTTCATTCAAGACGTAATTTTACTCCAAGATGCAAACAAAAAAAACATTCAAGATGACAATTAAGATGTGGTGATAGACAAAGAGTGGAAAGTAACTCTTCACTGCCAGCTCTTCTGCCATGCTTGTAGTGGCAACAGTCGAGAACCTTCTTTTACTCATTCATCTAAAATGTGCACTAAGGTTCTCGATCTAGTTGATCGGCAATTTTTAGCTTTGAGTTTCGCCATTGTTGACAACAACAACAATGCTCCGAAAATTTAGTTTTTGTGAAAATGTTTAGTATTTTCCTTCTAAATTGTATACTTTTTAGCTTTTATGATCAGTCTTCAATTTTTTAGATATTATCATCGTTACGGTAGTAAAACTCGACGACTATGGATCCCTGGTCAACACGTGCATATTATCATTGCATGTGATACAATAACATTTTCATTACAAAGGAGATCTACTAAACATCGGGGGTGACTGAATTGTTACAACTTCCGATAGTATTTTTCTCCCAAAATCGTGGTTGATCGACTCCAGATACATGTAGGGTAATCGATTTATTAGAGGGATTAAGGTACACAACTTTACCACTGTCACCTGTAAAAATAGATTATAGCATGTACCAAGAAGTACATGTCAACTGATATATTCCAAACCATCAAACAACTGCTCTTTAATGTTGAAGGCGTCACAAGCAGACTTTAGCCTCCTTACTTGAGAATTGAGATCATGTAAAGTCTGATGAATCTGCGACTCTCAGCTACCTGTACCCTACAATATCGAAGTTCACTTCCCAAAATACATGTACACCCTACATCATGTACATGTAATGTTGGAGGTGGGCAGATTTTAGCCCAGACCAGTCTTACATGTATCATTCAAGCAGATGGAATGAATCTGTAACACTAGGATTTTGTTTCGAATTACATCTATTTGAATCATATGATAGCTGTTGATTAATTCATGATATTGTCAATTGTAAAGAGGATAGGCTCACCAACTAACATAAGATGTTGGAACTACTGCACCAAATGTGAAACTGTGAGGAGGTGAATGTGTCCTAGATAAACAAGACAGACAGTCTGGTTCAAGCTCAATGGCAACAAATTCCTGCAGTGATTATCTTATGACAGTTGGCGTGGGGGGGGGAGGTGATTTGGCTTAATGTCACACTCAAGGTTGTTTCACTCATATGGTGACAGTCAGTTTGGTTGGTGGAGGAAGCCAGAGTGCCCAGAGAGAACCACCGCCCATCGGCAAGTAACTGACAAACTTCCACACAAGGACCAGCTGAGCTCGAACCGGTGCCGGTTCAGCAGTGTGAGGCTAGAGCTCACCAGCGAAGCACCTTAGACCACTCGGGCCCCTATCACAGTTGGAACACAGGTCTTCGATATGGGTTTTCATAACAACCGATTCGTTTCTGAGCTTGTGGACTATTCTGCACTCCAGACTCTCCGGGCTGATGTACATAGTAAGTTTCTCCAGACTCTCCGGGCTGATGTACATAGTTTCTCCAGACTCTCCGGGCTGATGTACATAGTTTCTCCAGACTCTCCGGGCTGATGTACATAGTTTCTCCAGACTCTCCGGGCTGATGTACATAGTTTCTCAAGACTCTCCGGGCTGATGCACATAGTTTCTCCAGACTCTCCGATCTGATGTACATAGTTTCTCCAGACTCTCCCGGGCTGATGTACATGGTTTCTCCAGACTCTCGGGGCTGATGGCACATAAGTTTCTCCAGACTCTCCGGGCTGAGTGGCACACCAGATTTCTTCAGACTCTCTCCGGGCTGATGTATATAGTTTCTCCAGACTCTCCGGGCTGATGTACATAGTTTCTCAAGACTCTCCGGGCTGATGCACATAGTTTCTCCAGACTCTCCGATCTGATGTCCATAGTTTCTCCAGACTCTCCGGGCTGATGTACATAGTTTCTCCAGGGCTTTCTCTCCCGGGCTGATGTACATAGTTTCTCCAGACTCTCGGATCGATGTACATAGTTTCTCCAGACTCTCCGATCTGATGGCACATAGTTTCTCAGACTCTCCGGGCTAATGTACATAGTTTCTCCAGACTCTCCGGGCTGATGTACATAGTAAGTTTCTCCAGACTCTCCGGGCTGATGTACATAGTTTCTCCAGACTCTCCGGGCTGATGTACATAGTTTCTCCAGACTCTCCGGGCTGATGTACATAGTTTCTCCAGACTCTCCGGGCTGATGTACATAGTTTCTTCAGACTCTCCGGGCTGATGTACATAGTTTCACGCCTGTGTGGGTATGCTCTCATTTCGGTGGGATGTTACAGATACTGATTACAATACCACTGATTCAGGGGTAGATAACTATGTATGTTAACTCTTCATAAGTCTTGCCTTTGTGATCATCCACATAGTTTTGGAGTATGAACATAAACACTTCATTAATACCTTAACTCCTCTGTACATACCGGCATTTTTAACAGTTCCAGGAGTGAGTGAACAGAATTTAACATGGCTTTCAACAATATTTCAGCTATATCGCTACGAACCAACTAAGCACCACTCGGCCAAATTGCATTTTTGCTACTTCAAGTTCAAAGAAGAAATCTTTGAAGCAGCATGGAACCAGACACCCTCCATCCACCCTATAAAACACTGAGGACAGCACACAAGACACCATTTACATGGTGCAAATCTGGTATCAACACTGTCATTAACATGAAAGAAGCGAAGATATATATACTTATCATTGCCTACATAGTTTCAAAGCAGGTACTCCAGGCTTTCAAACAAGAATGAGTATGATGAAAATATTTATCTAGAAATTCTTTATTCATCTAGAAATTCTTTATTATTGAACAATATTTCTATCGGTACGGCACAGAGAGGGTTAACCTACATATACATATAGACACTGGAATCGCATCAATAAATGTGGATTATACATAAATGTGGATTATACATGAACACTCAATGTAATCATCAAACAGATGGTTTGGTCTGGACCTATTGGTCTAGGCCATCTTTTACGATCAAATCCCTGTATTTATATACATGTACATGTAAAGCCTTAGGTGAAAAACGAAAATTGAAAAAAACATATTAGAAAATTGCATCTAAAAAGTAAATGAGTCCACCTTCCATAAATAGAATATATAGTACATCTTTACATGGTAAATCAAGTGGAACGCCTTGAGGTAAATACCCTTCTATACATGTACCTTCAGATGAAGTTATTGAAATACCATTATCACTGCATGTATATTGGATATACACACAATTACACATGTCAAATTCTCGCCCTGACATGTACAAGTGGAGAAGTTTAAGTGAGAGCTCATATCGTGCAAGTCTGTCTCAGGTTCTACCATATCGCAGTGTTGCTCAAAATAAATCGTTCGTTAATCATCACCACCCGCCCTACATTTTCTTGCCTAACAATTTTTATTTCTCATCAATATCTAAACATAATAAAACTAAAGTAACACAATATATAAGGTCTCCGTTTGTGAAAAAAATATCCAAATGTGTATATTCTGCCAAATCCACATTTATGGTAATCCCTCCAAAAATTCAATAACATAAAATCTGGTGGTGATCAAATTTATTAGAACATAAAGTTGACAAATGTTTCAAAATCATGCATATAATCCAATCCAATATTCAAAGATCAAATTTATTTGAACCACCAATTGAATTTTGTTCTTAAAGTTGGGGGGGATTGAATTATTCGAGGGATTACGATACATGGAATTGCATGTATTCTTTCCTTTCATTTCCTGATATATTCAATAATCCAACCACCCTATTTAAAATCAATCACTCCAATTTTATAGACAAAATTGAATCAGTGTTTCTAAAAAAAATTGATGTTTTCATTTGAATTTTCTCAGCTCTCACGAGGTGTGCGGCAGACAATTTCTGTTGACAAAACAATAATAATAATAATTGTTGACTTAATTGTCTGATTCATTTGCTTCCAACAGAATCAGCTAGGTATGCAACATACAAATGTAAAAAGTTGGTCACCCCCTCAATTTTGATGGTGACAAATTTCAATGGGATGAATGTTCATCTTCACCCTCTCCCGCAAGAGACCAGACTTAGTATACTGCATAAAATTTGTATGTACCGGAACATGCAGTCATGTATTAATCTGTTCATTAATTTATCATCATCATGAATTTTACTCAATTTTTGTGAGAATGGTTTACCATGCTTACCAGCCCTGATGATATATATATAACAACTAAATTATATGTACTTGACGGAGAGCCTCAAATGTTACATGTAGCCTTATCATGCTTGCCCTTGCAAATCTATACAATTGAACGCACAGTTTACACATCTTGGGATGAGACAACAATGGCCGGATTTTCAAGGTCAGAAAGGCCTCATTCCAACTCATAACTTCAAAGTGTCGACTCCAACCCCGACTGACCAATGTCCTTAGTCAATAGGAAGTGGCTGCATTGGCATCTCATATTTGCTTTGAAGGAATATCCATCAGTTTTCATAGGAACTGGACAAGCTGAATAAGTTACTCCCATCACCATAGTTTCAAAAATAAAACAATACGTACACCTTCTTCGTGTTATTACAATTTACGTGTGCATCAGTTGAGATTTTCATCTGTGGCATAACAGGAAATGCTAGAGTAAGGAAAGATCTGATAACTATTTTCCGGTAAACCTCTGTATACCGACTATGCTAGGGACCAGACTATAGTGTTGGTTTTGACAGTGTTCTGATTGATCAACATGATCAAGGTTAAAATACTTTTAATTTAAGTATTGGGACCACGGAAAATGTCGGTATTTAAAGGCTGGTCGGTATACCCAGGTGTCTGTATTCACAGGTTTCACTGTAGTACTGTTGTGGGTGGCTGGATGAATGGATGGAAAGCAAAGCTAAACAATATTACATTTCTAAATAGTGGCTATTCGATTTCCAAAAGTTTCAGCTTCAATGCACTATGGTACACACTGGCCATACGTCTACATGGTCTAGCTTGAATTGCAACAGCCATTCACAATTTATCAAATAGCAAAGTTAATTGAGCTGCGGTCTTGAAGCATGTCCACAAATAATTGGCTGAATTGATGATTTTTATACATGTACAACCACCTAGAAAAGTTAAGTTACACCACTGAGGTCATTAACACCACTGAGGTCATTAACACCACTGAGGTCATTAACACCACTGAGGTCATTAACACCACTGAGGTCATTAACACCACTGAGGTCATTAACACCACTGAGGTCATTAACACCACTGAGGTCATTAACACCACTGAGGTCATTAACACCACTGAGGTCATTAACACCACTGAGGTCATTAACACCACTGAGGTCATTAACACCACTGAGGTCATTAACGCCACCAGAATTCAACCCATAGTTAACCTGAGATAAGGAAAGAGTTGCTACATGTGCATGTTCATGATGTAAAACAGAATATTCTATAACACTTGTGTCAATAACATTGAGCTAACCGTGCAATTATTACACGATTTACCACGGTTATGTCAAATGTACATCTGTCAAGTGCAGTGTTCATTAGGAGATTCCATTTCACAAGTCGAATGAGGAAAGGAACGTCTGCTTTCATACTAAGTAACAATCGAATAAAACAAACAAATAAATTACAAGATGAAATTTCCTTGTCAAGTTTAACTGTTGTTTCCATCAGGAAATTGATTAACAAAGCGACACAAATAGGCATTCACGTAAAATTATTTCCCAACAGCTGACAAAATCACTCCCCATTTGAGAGACCACATAAACTTGTCCGCTGACATTAGCACGATACCAACCGAGATGAAAGCATCATCCCAACATCAGTGGACGAGTTTTTTCAAAAAAGGGGAGAAATGTTGTCAAGGTTTTTCAACCTTTCATTGTAATCTTTGTTGATAATCAATTTGAGTAGTGCAATAGAAAAGAAATAATGTTTCATAGGCTGCTAAATGGTTATCATTTAGCATGCCTATGAAAACATTATTTCTTAACTCTTTCCCTCATATAAGCGGGTTTTGAGGACTTGTGTAGATCCTCATGTAGCATGTTTTGACGAGTGTTCGCCTAACTCATGAAGACGGATTTTGACGAGTCACTTGGGTGGTCGATTATTCTTGCAATTTTTGGCGTTTACTTTGAGTAAAACCTAATTAAAACTATACGTTTTCAGAAAGCCAAAATTTCAATAAATCTGACTATATGGACTGTTGGTATGTTTTATGGTAAGGGTAAAATGAAATCGGGAGAGAAACAGAAATAATCGATGAAAAATGCGCGATTTGACAACAAATTTGTTTCGTGTGCTCCAAGACAAACGTTCGAAAAATAGTAAAATCTGCTTCCAAATTCCTGAATATTTCACGTAACGCGAGCATAAACTACCAAAGTATCTAACCTTGATGACTAGCTCGTCAAATCTGCCCATCTGAGTTTATTTTATGTATTTTCCCGGGACCTGCAGTCTTCGCGGTAAATATGTTCAGCCGCCGTTCTTTCTGAATCGGCCTTTCGTCAACAGTGACCATAGCGACCGAGTCACCACGTGACCTCTTCCTCCAATCACGCCGGGCCGCGCCCAACCTTGGCCAATCAGTGAGCTGTGTTTCTTTCACATTATGAATATTTATTACCGTCTGTATTCTCCTGCACGGAAGGTATATTGGATTAACACAGTTATTGTTCGTTCTACACCTGCCATCCTGTCAGTTCACTGCCAAATCCCGATCCTACGGAGAATTAGCTTTACGATGGTATACGGAAACATGCGAATGGTAGCCGGAAAGCAGGAAGAGAACGGTGCAAAACGTGGCTAAAATGCGACAATTTCTTCTCTTTTTTTCGTGATTTCCAACAGAAGTAAAGCAGACACAACACATTTTCTCACAAGATTACTTATTTTTAGAATAAATGTTGCTGATATTGGTATAAAACTTGAACAAATTACGTAGAATGGGTCTGTGGGAGACCATTGGTAAATATTTCTCCACATGACATGGGACATAAAACGGGACATTTTACATCGCTGGAGAGGTATGAAAATTGAAATGAGTCCATGGGTTGAAGACCTACGCCATTACAAATCTATTATGAGCCAGAGAGAGAAAATTCCCGACAAGTCTATGAGGGAAAGAGTTAAATAACCATCATCTGTCAATAGAGAAATAGTTCTGGTTGATATTTTATGGGGAGGTCTACAATGTACTGTATGAGGTCTGCATTCAATGATAATACATTTTGAAGCAATTTTTGTTTTTATCCATTCCTCGCCAGCCAATAAATCAGATCATTCAACAAAACTTATGTGAGTCTATTTAAACATAGTTACAAGTATAATACCTCAACACTCCAGATCTGGGAGGATCAAAATATGGGTCTGGGTCAAATTTAGAAGATTACGAAACTGAGGAGATTACACATCAGACAACAGGGCTTCCGCCAACAGGTGTGGTCAGAATATCCTGCACATGACTTGCTGAAAATTCCTTCCCTCTGAATCTGTAGGCTCTATTATTATTAACCTTTACAGTCTGGCATGTCACAATGGTTTATGACCATGGTCACAAGCATTAGCTCTTCCTTCAAGAAGGTTTGATTTATTACAGCTTTAACTTAACATACAGGATATGTTTAAAATATGCATGATCTTAGTTATATTCAGTTTTATAATTCAAGTGCTTCTTAGTTACATGTATATTCAGTTTTATAATTCAAGTGCTTATAACGTATATATATGCAGTTAATATCTATACCTATAGTGTTTTTATTTAAGTACAATCAGTTTATTAAGGCCATTGTCACTTGATTGGTTGCTCAGCATGACCTTGTTTTTTCAAATACACTTGCTAGATGCTATAATTATTTATTATTAATTATTAAATAGCAAACAAACTGATTATGAATATGAAGAAAATGAGTAAGTTTTACTCATGGAAATGTAATCCCTCATCTATTTTAATTATTTGCCCTCAAAATATAGATGAGGGCTGGTCATGCTAAACAATCAAGTGACAATGGCGTGCTGTCGGAGTCTGTGAATGGGACTTGTTCCCGTAGGTTATCCTTTGAAATAAATAAATAAAATGTCTGATCATGTACAAGGTGTGACTGGGCATGGATTTATGTTACTCAAACTTTCAATGAGTTCAGGCACTCTGATTTGAGGCGAGATTTGAAGCTAGACCACTCGTCTTAAATCATAATGCCTGGGAGTTTAATATCATGATTATGCATTGATATAATCTACCCACATCTACTACACATAACAATGTCACCTCTACAATACAGGCATATAGTTTGCTCCAATATTGAGTCACAGACAAGGAGGGATTCTGGCATTATATCTTCCCAATAAAATGCACTTTTTTGATAACAGCGGACTTCCCTGTGTGCCCATTTGCCGATTCCAATTGACACAAAAGTGAATCACCCCTCAATATATCGTGGCTACGATTACAAAAAGTATGTCATTAGGCCATTCTTAATAATAAGTTTGTTGCGAGTAACCCGACCGAGTGTCCAAAAATCCGCCGACTGGAAACTTTTTCCCCGATTTTACGACCGGTCATCTTTTTATTTTATTTTGGAAAATCAGAGTTATCTCCCCTATCTCCTCTCTCGGGTAAACATATGTAAAACGTTCGCCCAGCAAAAGCAAGCAGCTCCACCAAGTATTTCACTCTCCAGTAGTCGGCGATGTAAGCCTATATCACACGTTTTGAAGGCATATACTCCATGGCCCAGTCCGTAGGGGAATGCAGTTTTCGTCGACCATGTGATGGCGAGAATTTCCCCCTTCTGTTTTGTGTTTGTGTTTGATGGGTAGACGAGAGGACAATAACACAGCGAGAGGCAACAGCAACACAGGACGGGGAAAATATTTCAAAATGGTTGGTTATTAAAACCTGTCATAAACAGCTCTGTCGCGAATCAACGTGGAACGTGGACATGTTTAGGACTGTGACCACCTCGTGGGTCCGTTCACGGACAGATTCTGAGACTGACGATGTTACAACAACAACGATGTTTGGATTTCTACTTTTATCCGAGAAGAATTCAGTGCGCCTAAATGCAGAAAATCTGTACTGCTTTGTTGTTTACTTGAAACTTTATAACCCTCTATGTCGAAAAAGCTGTGGATAGTGCCGGTTGCTGCAGCGGTCTTGACCAATTAGACCCGTCAGCTTCATTTTCACGTTCTGATGTCGGCATCAAATAGGCTTGTCAGAATTCCATCTCGGATTAAATTCCACGAAAAGCTCCCATCACAGGTTAGAAGCTTAGTATTTGTGTCATTGTTGTCAGTAAATTAAATTACGATGTATTTCTATTCTGAATAAAGGGAGTACGCAAGCCTGGAGGTACTGTAAAATCACACCATACATTTACCGTTTACGAAGGGAGCGGGCGGTAATGATGTTATGTGATTAATTGAGGAAATTCTCTCGACTCCAAATGGTAATGAACAACCTTCTGTATAACACTAAGAGCATTTTTTTTCTTTTGATTTCACAATTTTGGCAAAAGTGTGCATGGTATATGTAAAAAAAATTTTGGACCAGCTAGTCACTAGTCATTGTCAAGAATGTGTTCAGGATGTCGATGTGTTCTAAGAAATAAAACACAAGCCTGAATTTAACAATATCTTGCTTTATTTCTACCTGAAGATACCTTGTTTTCTATATTGAAATAATTTTGCTGCCAGGCAAAAAGTATTTTTCAAATGACCTTGGTATCTGGACAAAATCACATTAACCTCTTCCACCTTCCCCGAAAGAAAAATCTGACCTTAAAAAAAAAACAAATTTACCTACCTACCGACCCAACTTCCTGAGGTAGGGTCGGGTTACAGCCAACAAACATATTTTTAAGAATGGCCTTAGCTCAACAATGTCTAATGGGGAAAGTGTTGGGGGGGGGGGGACTGGATCCAATCGACACTCGCATTAGATAACGATTTTGGTTTCATTAACAGCAAAGTTGGGAAGAATGGACATACAATTAATATTACTTATCAAATGGATAATGAATGTAAACTAAGGTAGTACACATATTTTATAAGCTGAGGTTTCTCAGAAATTAGTGGAGCTGTGGCAATGGTATGCTGGTATGTGGCAGGGCCTGAATCATGTTGTTGTTGTCAACAGAATAACATAATTTGACATTTGATTTTGGTTTCCCTTTTTGACAATCCACTTACCTGTAAGGCTAAAATGTGACGAATCATCTTCTAATACAGACGAACAGGTCGCAACATCTCACGTTGACGGCACAACTTGAGCAATCAGGAGCTGCCAGTCAAGTCACTGTCAGTGGACGGACGGATGAGAAAAACGGGTGGGGCTGTTTCTTGGCTTGGAAGTTGGATCTCGAGCGAGGCTGTCGCCAGTGCCGTCCTTCTTCCCTCACCCCGATCTAATCGACAGGTGCGCGATTCACGTCTTCATTGTAAAATCCTAAACTGAAGCGTTGTATATCCAGTTAGATTAGTCCACTTCAAATTAGCTGTTATACGGAGGGAGAATACATATATTTAGCCAGCTTTTCTACCTGTTGTTCCGATACCCGCTAAACCGATCACCAGTCCATCTGAAAGCCCTCCCTCCCGCAAATGTGACACTGACCTCCCTTGACCTATAATGTTGGCCAATCAAATGTGCGGGAAATAGACAAAACCAATGACGTCACAAGACTTTGAGCTCAAAGAATTCCGTACTTTGGTTATGTCCCTTTCTCATGAAACTGTTGCAAAAGATATCAAGCTTCTGTTAACCACGGCTACTAGCATGTATGGCGTATTCATTATTTTATCAAGTAAACTTTGGGAACAATAAAAAAATAAATACCGGCAAATAAATAAATAAACACTCCAGTTAAGGGAGTAGATCACGTTAGTTTTTATCATCGCAAATGTGCATAAAAGTTCAGTACGGTAATAACTAAAACCGAGACTAAAACAAGAGACTCACCTAGATGGAGAAAACCATCCATGTCTGACGGTCGTAATTCATGAATTACGACCGTCAGATATCACATCAATTCATGGATGGTTTTCTCCATCTAAGACTCACCATACTAATGTAAACATGTTGCATCATTTGTGTATGTATCCTACATCACTGAAATAGAAGGGAAATGTACGAAAGCCGAGAGGGTTCTTCAGAGTTTTACTTTTTGACTTCTGACTTCCGAATTCTGACTTCCGACTTCCGACTTCAGACTTAGGATTTGTTTTCTTTTATAATGCATTACATCTTAAATTATGAAACATGGAATAACACAATACCGTTATTATGGCATCGTGTGCTTGAAAAGCTGATTGCATGTACTTTTAATAATCATATAACCATTGAAGTTTATTATTTTGATTTTGACTTCCGACTTCCGACTTCCGACTTCTGACTTCTGACTTCCGACTTCTGACTTCTGACTTCCGACTTCTGACTTCCGACTTCTGACTTCTGGCTTCCGACTTCATTCACCCCTTGCAACTTTACCTTTACATATATTATAATAATACCTATAATTCTATCTGTGACTTTGTGCTTTGGTCTTTCAACTAATCAACTCACCATGCAATAGCTTATTTCCATATCAAATTTTTATCAGAAAAGTTTCTCAATTCAGAAAGCTTCTCATCAACCAGGAGAAATGTTTTCATGCAAAAAAATGTGAAAAACAAAAAAATCAGACCAATGTGGCAATTTTCAGAAAAATATGGCAACAACACAGGAGTTTTAATTTTCCATTTGAGCTTCCCTTTAAGTAATCAAAATTATCAAGACTATTCAAGGTTTGGAGAAGCCAGATGAGGGAACTATAAAATCCCGTGATACAAATATATATTTATATTATTTATTTATATATTTGCATCGGAGTAATGGTACAATCTTATTATATGTTTGGGCTTGGAATAATTAGGCTTAGTTTTTTTTGTGTCCTAGCATCTAGGAACTAAGAAAATAGTACATAATATTTGAATAATCGATAAATATATTGACAGCCCCTTGTCGCATTGATGCGTAAATTATCATACTATATTATTCGATAATGTTTTGGAAGTAATTATGATCAGTTCAATAGAATTGTGCAAATATTGTATGTAATTGAGTCGCATTTATCTGTGGCATATTACGTTACCACAATTTTTTTTTAATTTGCCCCCCTGGAGAGGTCCTAAAAAGCTCAGGCCAGATAGGGTTAACCCAGAATATATTTTAATCGATAATAACTGATACATTTTCGACCTGAAGTTGCCAAAATTATCATAAATGTATAAGCTTATTGGTTCTTTATTGTATTTGATCCATATTTACATGAGGTATCAATAGATGAAAAAACCCGCTCCATGTTATAAACTTCATGAGAACGAACCGAAGCTCACGCGGTGGCCCACGTGATGTGGACTTATTGTGATTATTGTGGAAAGGGCGCATTAAATGTGATTATTCGTAATGTATCAAATTGTGCAATTATATTATGTAATTGAAGCGCCTTTGACTTGTGACATAAGGCATTTCGATTTACATTAGAAGTTATCGCATTTTAATAATCAGAATATAACTCCAGATAAACTTCAATGGTTATCTGATTATTAAAAGTACAGGCAATCAGCTTTTCAAGCACAAGATGTCATAATAATGGTATTCTGTTATTCCATGTTTCATAATTTAAGATGTAATGCATTATAAAGGCAAAAATATCCTAAGTCTGAAGTCAGAAGTCAGAAGTCGGAAGTCAGAAGTCAGAAGTCGGAAGTCAAAAAGTAAAACTCTGAAGAACCCTCTCGGCTTTCGTAGAAATTAGCCCAGTTGCTGAATTCTGGGGATATATTGCTATTATTCAACTAAACATAGAAATAGTTTTCTATAATTTGAATGAATTATGTTCTTATGGTTAAAATTAAAATCATATGGTTAAATTTCACAATAAAATGCGACCGGGTCCCTTTATTATCAAAGGCACTATTTCGTAGCCGGCTCGCTGCGTGATCGTCATACGCACCCCACCGGTGGGGATTTGTGCGTATTCTGTGTGAGAGGCTCGTTCCGCCAATACGGAAATAGCCGAACGTGAGATTGTCGAGGTAGGGTTAACGAGCATAATCTCTGCCTATGAGCACCCTGCGCCGTCCAACCACTGAATCTGACATTTCTACCTTTTGGTCAGACCAGAGACCATACACACAATAAATTACAATAAATTACATTTATTGTGTGGTCAGTAGTAACCAAAGGGCATTTCGAGTCGGATTGGTGTCAGTGCGCATGCGCGAGAAAGTGGTGTGCGCGGCAGTGTTGTGCGCAGGTATGAGATTTTGTGGCGGATTTGTGGCGGTGTGCGCAGGAGTGTTGTGCGCAGGTATGACGTCACTTGCGGTCTGCGTGAATCGGGCGTGTGTATTCCTCCGCCGTGTTGCGGTCTGGTGGTGATGCGGTCTGCCTCCGCGGACAGAAAGTAGTCCCAAATTCTCCGGCATTCTCCGGCAATCTTCAGGGGCGAGAGGGGTCCCTAGTGTACCGATTGGATCGAGTGAGGTGTCAAAGTGAAGTATTCGTGAAAGGGCATCCGACAGGATGGGTGTGACGTGGAACTGACGTCATTCTGCGCATACGCAGTAGACAAAGTGTATGGAAATAGACGTTTTGGGGTCTAGGTGGGCCACTATTGGTCCGATGGAGTCCTATGAGGTATCAATGTGAAGCGTTCGTTCGTTGTCCACATTCTGCGCATGCGCAGACAGGGAATTGTGGGAAAAGGGTATGGAAAGAGACGTTTTGGGATCTAGGTGGGCCTCGAGTGGGCCGATTGGATCGAGTGAGGTATCAATGTGAAGCATTCGTGAGGGAGTATCCGACGGGATGGGTGTGACGTGGAATTGACGTCGTTCTGCGCATGCGCAAGCAGGAATTGTGGGAAAAGGGTATGGAAATAGACATTTTGGGGTTTAGGTGAGCCCCTAATGATCCTATGGTGTCGTATGAGGTCTTATTTTGAAGCTCTCGTGAGGGAGCATCCGCCTGGACTAGTGTGTTGTTCGTGTGCAACATTCTGCGCATGCGCAGACAGGGAATTGTGGGAAAGGGGTATGGAAATAGACGTTTTGGGGTCTAGGTAGGCCCCTAATGGTCTGATGGGGTCGAGTGAGGTATCAATGTGAAGCATTCGTGAAGCAGCACCCGACTGGGTGGATGTGACGTAAAACTGACGTCATTCTGCGCATGCGCAGTATACCAAGTATATGGAAATAGACATTTTGGCGCCGACATGGGTCACTATGGGTCCGATGAAGTCGTCTGAGGTCTTATTTTGAAGCTCTCGTAAAGCAGCATCCGACTGTGCTAATGGTTCGTCCGTGTGCAAGAGTCTGCGCATGCGCAGTCTGGCCGTAGTATAGAAAGCAGGCATTTTGGGGATGCGTGGACTATGGGTCCGTGGTTGTGGTTTGGTGGTGTGGGTTGTTCGCACAGACGTCACTCCCGGGTTTCACAAAAACTACCTCCGAACACAGAAGAGTTCCAATTTTCCCTTAGACGTAGGGTCCGGATTTTCAACATCCAAGTTTTCCCCGGCCCGGCCCCGGCCCGACCGCACGCGCGCGCGCGCGGATAATCCGACCTCACGCCTGCGCGGCATCACCGGAAGTGCGCGGGTGAATGTCGGGTCAAAAGGTCAAAGGTCACATTTAGGTCAAAAGGTCAATGGTCTCCCTTTCGGCAAGGTTGGGCAACAATGTTGCGGCATCGATATACAGAGCTTGAACACAAAAAGGGGATTGTAAATTAACCGGGGAAGGATGTGCAGTTCCATTTGGACCAATCAGCGGTCGAGAAAAAGAGCCAATAAGCGATCGATAAAAGAACCAATGGACGGGTACTAGAATTTCGCTCACGTCTGCGCCTACATCCGGGTACTAGAATGCTTTCGCCTACGTCCGCGCCTACATCCGGGTTCTTGTACATCCGGGTAATGTTTTCTGGACATTGATGGGTTACATTTGGCCCCATCCTAGGCCACTGCTTGGCTACTTTCTCCACGGTGTTCAAAGCCAGTTTGGCCGAATCCCCATAACTAACATCAACAACTAACAACAACAACGTGAGAACAACCACGTGAAAACTGAAGCCCAGAACAGGGGGCTTGTACATTGATAGAACTTAAGCCCAGAACAGGGGGCTTTTCGTGAAAGAACTTAAGCCCAGAACGGGGCTTGTACATTGAAATGATGGGCGGCCCAGTCATATACGAGTACATCTCGGTCCTCGGCCTTGGGGTACTCGTCAAACATCTGTACGATGGTAGATAAGGTTCTTCCCCGGCATCGATGGTACAGGTAAAACAAGCAATATTGTCCGCACACGCTACTGGTCAGGCTTTGCAACGTTTGTCTGTTCCAACACCATGTCTCTGTGCCTTGATCCATGAAGTCCGTTAAATCGGGATGGAGGGGTGGCAGCCCGTACGGGTCAAAGTATTCGCCCTGCTGTTCTGTCAAGTACACGGCCACCCAATGTTCACCGGGCCGATCCATCGGGTCCGTGTTGAGAACGTAAGCAGCAGGATACACACGGTTTAATGGGAACACATCTCGGGCGAACACCCCTTGAAAGACCATACGTGTCCCTGAGTCATTCTCCAGCACGGTGTTTATCTGGTCTGTATCCATGTTAAGTGACAAATTACAAGCGTCTAGTCCGTCATTCATAATCCAGCCGTCGTCCATTAGAGAATATCCGCGTCCATAATCCAAAGACCTATTCCATTTTCCACATAACAGTATTAGCACCAAATTCAAAAAGACAATCATAGTATACATAAACATAGGCTTGTTTCCTGCAAGAGAGAAGCGGTCAACAGTTTTCAATGATGCCGGCAAGACATCATGATGTTCCAAAAATATTAAATCCGTATCGGACGTTGCGCGCCTTGTCCACTTGAAGTTTGACAACTTGATGTTGTCAAACTCGGCGTAGCAGATCACATTGACGGTGCTCCGGAGGGCTCGTGCAAAGTGGATTTCCAACCGTAAATTGCCTTGCTTGGCGAGGGCCAGCTGATGGTCGTTCTCTAAGGTGGGGGTCAGATCGAAACAGAACAACGTGTATCCGTTCGCGTAGTCCTCCCGATTGATCATATTCCCTTCGTCCTGGTTGATTTGACCGGTGGCTGTAAACAGGCTCTGATAGGCTCGAATGAAATTCCTGCGCCCAAAGTTCGGTGTTAAGGCCGTGGCTGGGACCTGTTGTCCATCCACATGCAGGGCCACAAAATTGATGCCGAAATGTTTAAAGTCAAACGGATTCTCTGGGTAGGCTCCGCTGAAACTGGTATTTTCCACACAGGCCAGGATCAATTGCTTGGGTAGTTCCCCCAGGAACAGGTTTTGTTTGTTGGCGCTCATATTTCCAGCAGACACGGAGAACACTTTGGTTTGCACACGTCGGATAGGGTACTGGGCTGGTTTTGTTTCCAAGGCTCTGATGTGTCCCAATTGAACGGCTGGATTCGGTTTCACTTTTCGGACATACAGGACTGCGTCTTGGATGACAACCTTATAGTCAGCTGCATGGCCCTCTACGTTAGTGGCCAGCCATCAAGACGAAGGTCGGAGGCGCCCGTATCAGTCGGATTTTGATGGGGATCTTGTTCAAGAGGAACCAGTCTTGCATGGAAATGTCTGCTTGCAGTCGACCCATGAGATCCACCGAGACGCCGTTCGCGGTGAAAGCCTTCCGTTTGTTATATCCCGCATTGTCGTTCTCTGCGCCCATGTGCTCGGCTGTGTCCTGGTAGAATAAAGCGGCTGTCAGCCGAGATTTTTTAACCTCTCGTCCATACGACAACAGTGTCTCGATGTAGGCTCGATAGGAGTACGTGTTGGTCGAGTCACTGATGAGTTTGTCGCTGAGAAAACTATCCACCTGTTGAAACATCGATTGCAGCCAGAGATTCGTCGGGCCCACCGTTGCTTGGTCGACGATTCTGGAGCCATGCCCATTGACGATCTTGGCTTTCACATACAAGTACGTATGGGCTAAATCCACATAGGCCGTATCCGCATTACTGATGCTGAACTCGATGGGCCCTGTTTCGTTGATGCTGGAGAGCGGGAGATGCTCCACCCATAATCCTTGTTCGGCACTGGTCTGTGTGGGCTGGACGGTCCACAAATCAAATTCACTGTTGGTGGAAGGGCAGGACTGCGTGGATGAAGGACATGTTTAAGAAAAGATATCCTGGGTCTTCGATGTGCGTCGTCGCTGGGTCGGTCGTCGACTGGTGCATGGTCTCGGTGGTGCAGGTCTTTTATTCCCTACGGCGCGTTGTGCTTTGGCGACCAAGACGCCTCCCGCTTCTTTGGCTCGCCGTTTCAAGGCTTCTTTGGGTGCCGTACCGCCCAAAACATCACCGGCGACTTGCAGTCCACTGCATTCCGCTTGTTTGCCGATCGCTTTCACCCCACGCGTCACCAAGGGCAGGAACGTTTTGACGATGCTCCCGAGTATGTTCCCCAGCCCACGTCCTCGTTGCATGCGTGCACCGCTAAAGACCGGAAGGCCACCCCCGGCCTGTTGGGCATAATAATCCACATAGCTGCGTGCATCGCACTCGTAAGGCACCTCCATTATAAAAAGTTGGGAGAACGTGCTTGTCGGAAATGAAGTGTCAGCACCACTTTGTCTCGTTCGAATGCGACCGGTCGTCCCGTGTCGTCTCTTATATCCACCGTGATAGTGATGATGTCGGTTTGTCGTACGGGTAGGTAGAGCATGTGGGCGAAACTGTGGGTGACTTGATCGCCATATTTCTTTTTAATGGGGACCACCCGTAACAGAGGTGTGTCGACATCGCTCACAGCATCGACCACGTCCGAGTAAATACCCGACTTCATATCCATCGGGATTTGGCCATGGTCCTCGGATGGACCCGTGTAGGTCGGGTGAGCGAGACCCAGCATTTGCTGTAGGATAGGGCTCAGTACGACACTCACGTTGGCGGTGAGGATGATCTGCGCTTTGTCGTTGTGTGCGTTGTAATCCACGTGATTCTTGAAGGGAAAAGTTTTTATGAGTTTTGAAATATTCGTGACCTCCCGTAGAGCCTTATAATGAACTGTATGAACTCCTTGGGGGTATCGTATTGGCCTTCTGGGAGGGTGGATCGGGTGTCTTTCCCTTCGTAGGTCACCTCGTACCGCCATTGGCTCGCACATTGTACCACGAGTAAGGGTATTGGATATCCACGAGGCCACATTCTCATCGTCCAGGTAAATGCAACGGTTGCGGTAACTGGGTCACGTACTTGGCCAAGGTGTTGTCAGGAAACACATCCAGCGAACTGTTACTGGGTAGGGTGAGGTAAAACATGGCTACTGAACTTTCCTGCTGCTGCTGTCGGTTTCAATAGTTGTTCCAGGCCTTGGGCGGTTGTGTCCGGCGTCTTGTTCGTCGCAGTGACTTGCTACGTGTCACGGCTTTGGAGATATGGGGTGTCTTGATCAAGGGTGGAGTCAAAAGAAGGTGCCCGTCGTTGTGGTGTTTTGGGGGTGACTCCGGTTCCCACTCGGCTTCCCAAGAAGGTAGTGGGCCACTCGGCGATTGCTGGGTCCGCTGCATCCAGGCCCATCGCTGGGGATTCCCCACCAATTCTTGTGGTACATGCATGTCTTTCTAGCCTTGAGCAAAGACCTCCCATCCTCGAGGATCCGTGTGCGACCTGCGTTGGCGCATCAGGTCATTCACTAAATCTGTCATGTGGGTACCGGGGACCACCTGATTCTGTACCAGTAGTTCACCTTTATCATTCCAAGTCATGTTAGGATTCTGTTTTATCCGTTGTAATACCAGGCCAGCTTGTTTCTTGAACGATGCAGGTACACTCTTCAGAACTTCGTCTCTCACCCACTGTGGGGCTGTGAGTGGTACCCCTGGTAATGGCGGCTGTTGGAGCGGTACTGAGGTCGGCGGTGTGTCGCGTGGTGGTGGTGGTGGTGGTAGTACTGGGGTAGAGAAGGTTTTTGTGTTGGTCCATGAACGTCATGTACCGTTGAAGCGTCTCATTGTACCGTTGTACTTCCTCACTGTCGCTTAACCCCGGTCTTTGTAAGATCTGTTGTATCTCTTCATCGAGGGTGTTTATGGTCTGGGACAGGGTAGGGCGATTAGAGGTTTTGAAGGAGCCGTGGTTCCACGAGGACCATTTTTTTCGTGTGATTCGTTGTCGGCCGATGAGTCCATCCAATACTGGACCCAACAACTGGAAGCGGCCAACGGTGCTAAGATGGCCCCGAGAAAGCCGCCTTTCTGTAACACCTTTTTCTTTTGTGTTTGAGAGACTCGCTTCTGGACTAGGGTTCGGAGACCTGTCTTATGCTTGGCCAACTTGGTCTTCTGAGCCGGAGTCAGTGGTACGTTGCCTTTAAACAGGTTGTACCCGATCTCGCACAGACAGCGTACAAGGTCAGGGTCCGCACCGCGTACAATGGTTCGGACCAACTCGGGTGGGGCCGTCTTCAATACATGGAGCGTCGGGGCGTGCTTCCGTACTCGCGCAGACATCATGTACAACTAATGCCAGAACCCACAACTCTGCCCTTTGTATTCACCTCAGAGAACAGAGACAAAGTCAACCATGCTGTGGTATTAATTCTTTTTATTATCCCCATCATCAAACACACACACACTCCAGCTGGGGGAGCCACTGTGGGTGTGTTTACATTATTTTTGCATGTACACGTGGTGGGCCTCTCCGGGAAAGATGCCGGTCCGTAGTCGAAGGTGATCAGGGGTGGCTTGCTTGAGGTCGAAGAGCATATACCCGTGCTGAGGGGTTGTCGCATCTTTAAAGGCTTCCAATGCAAACGGTGTGCGGCCGGGATACATCTGTCTCGCCAGGTGTAGCAGTTGAGTGGTATCTCTCGGGTTTTTGAAGACCACCATGTAGTGGGCATTTAAGCTGATGTTCCGATGTTCTTTGTTTTTACTGAACAGATTCTGCACAATGTAGATAATGCTGAGCCGTCGATGATGGCTGCCTTTGATAAAGAGTTGGGTGACCCGCGCATCCGTCTCCGCCATGAGATCATCCAGAACCACCAAGGTGTCCGGTTCCAAATCGGCCAGGTTGGGTAGGCCTTCCACGAACGTGATGGGGGGCATTGCTGCATACGCTGCCCGCCATTCTCTGTAACACCACACGACTCGTGCAGTGTGTGGGGTGGTCATGCTGTCGGCGTGTTGAACGAGCTCCCTTTGACGAAGTGCGTTTTGTCGCAGCCCGTGGGTCCTGCGATGACGCAAGTGAAGGGATGCTGCCACCGAGGGTCCATGGTTCGAACTGTATGCGCTGTCGTGGTAACCCGCTGTTGTAAATTTGGTACGAGTGAACTGGGGTGGTGGTGGATACAACAACGTCGGTCGCTGTTGTCGATGGGCGTTCACTGTGAGTGATGAAATCCGGTGGGTTTTCAGAAGTAGTGGGTGTGGACTGTATACTTGGTGTGGAACTCGATGTGGCTTGTACACGTGATGTGGTGGTGATGACTGGGCTCGTTTCGATGACGGAATTGACTGGTGTAGAGAAGGTCTGTAGACTGGTTTGACTGCCACTCACAGCTGAAGTCCTAAGTTGGTTAAGTAGAGTGCTGAGATAGGTTACGTCGTAAAACACACCTCCGTACAACACACTCAGCAGGGTTAGCAATATCACCACAACGCCCACTTCCGCTTTGCGCGTTTTGGGAGACACTGTGTTCAGAGGCAGCAGCTGTTTGTCCATAGCACCGTGGTCGAACGTGGAACGAAGGATGACGGTAGTGATGTCTGGCTTTATAGTCGTTTCACCTGGTTGGCCGCGACCCAGGAATTGAAGGAACTGGGCCAGACTTGCCATTTCACGAAATGAAACAGTTTGCCACGTCGACGTTCCGTTTTCAAAATCTGCTCCACTGTGTAGTAGTCTTGCTTTGTTTTTACGATAGGTTGTAATTCCGTCTCGTAAAACGTCCCTAGCAACGGTTCCCTTGAAGATCTTCCAGTTCATAGACTCACTGCTGTCGGGGTAGGCGCCGTTTAATCAGGAAGTGCTCATCGCTCCAGTTGGGCAAGTAACTATTCTCAAATTGACCTTTGACTTTACTGATCCGTACAGGGTCCCCGACCATGCACACCTCCTTCGGCGTTCGCTGTGATTGACTGGGGTACAAGACACGCCGGACTTGGGCTTCATTTCATTGGGTCACGGTAATGGGGGCTCTCTCTATACTCCGGTGATAGGTTCGATTGTAACCACTCACAAGTTTCGGGAGAACATCGATGTACCACCTTGTATTCTTACAGGCGAAATATTTATACATGCGGCCTTTGAATGTCCTGTTGAACCTTTCCAAAACGGAAGCCTTCTGGGCTTTCAGAAACTGTTGGAAAGGTCTGTTGAGGAATTCCGTGCCTTCGTCGTATTGCAAATACAAGGATTTGCGCCCGGTCTTGAAGATGTCCTTGAACGCCACTATGAGATTCGCCCCCGTTTTCGTCCGCATGGGTACCACCCACGCATACTTCGACAGGATATCGACGCACGTCAAGATATACCGATTCCTATCGCTGCGTTTGGCAAAGGCACTCATATCGACCGAATCCGCTTGGCACTGGGCATCTATATCACCCACGGTGACCCGGTTCCGTAGAAAATGGCGACGGACAGATCGATGTAAGGTATAGGTGTCTTGTTTTTTAACCAATCTCGGCACGTTGTATCCCCTGGGGTTTGACCGCTCGATAGAGAGCCGACAATGCACTACAGGCCGCCGGACTGTCGGGACTGTAGTCTAAGTTATTCAACACATTTGTCCAGCCTAGATGACCAGCCCAACTCGTCTGATGACCGCTCTTCTTCCGTAAGCACTTGATCCACATCTGCCACGGCATCTTCCAATGCAGACCATAGAACAGGGTGAAGGATAAAATGCAATGTACCCCCATCTAGCCTAGCCAATTGAACAAAGAAGGGGTCGCGTCGGATGAACACATCGGGACACAAGTGGATGAGGTCGCCGTCCAGTTCACCAGACAACACCCGTTTGAATTTGGTCCAGCCCTCCCGGGACAGACGAATATGACCGGGGACAGTTGTGTAGGGTCTGCATCACAGATGTCTCGTACCTCCTCCATGATATCGACCTTATCCGCATAGACATGCAGGAAGATCTGGGGGGTTAAGCTGAGAAACGCCTGTATTATATGCTCGGTCATGGTCAGTACTTGGATGGTACAAGATTTGACTGTCTCTCGTATTTATAGGGAGAAAAAGTTTATGACGTGAGATCAAAGGATCGGGTGGTCATGTCACTGGGCTGGCAGTCTAGCCGGATAATCAATGGCATCGTCGTCTGCCTCCGCTCCAACGCTAGGTTTGGTAATTTGTTCATTGGGTTCTGCCGCCGCTTCACCTAGGGCATGAGCCCAGCCCAACTGAACAGCTGACCGCTCGTCCGGTGTAAACAGCTGGTCCCCACTTTCTCGAAGGCTGTCCACAGATCGGGCTCTAGGGTGAAGCCTCGCGTAGGGTCTTGGTAACGGCCCAGGCGTCGGAAGGAGTGTCCACGGTGTACGTAGATGGCATTGTCTATGTAGATGAGGTTTCCCGCGACCTCGCCGCTCAACACCCGTTTCAATTTGGTTCAACCGTCACGGTGTAGCGTAACCGTATTCGATACATCTCCACGGTCTTCAACGATGGTGACTTGATCTTCATAGACGTGCAACCCCACCCGGGGTGTGAGGAGAAGGATGGCTCGTAGGACTGGTGACATGGTTGACTCAATGACGAATGGTGAATGACACACAGTCTGACTGTCTTCGTATTTATGGTCAGGTCCCTCGGTGACATGGTTGACGCAATGACGAACGGTGAATGACGCACACTGTGACTGACCCTCGTATATATCGGTTGCACATAAGCGCATCTGTGGAGGTGGAGGCTCTGAAGAGCCGTTCTTTTTCTGTCGCTGTCGTTGTCATTGCCACAGCGTCATGGTCAATAGGGCAGAGAACATTACTAGGCCAACGAGCCGTCGCTGGTTTCGGCGTTAGCGCTCGTGGTCCATAGTCCGGGCTTCAAGGACGGCTATCATAGTCCAATAGTGGTGAGTGATAGCACACCTCTCCATCGAGTGCACTCTATCGAGGACCGCTTCTGTGAACTCTTTCAGGATCTGGCGTCGCCCCTCGTTGTCGTCGCCATCTCAAAACATGGATCGAACCACTGCTTGGTAATCCGTGAGTGAATTAACCACGGTTGCATGCTGTAAAATGCGAGTCGCATAGGGATGGGTGTCCGTCATGGCTCTGCAACCGTAGGAATGGGGGTGTGGGATCCAGAGGGTCGTGTTTTATAGACCATGTCACACATGCGGACCTATACGTAGCTCTACGGGTGTAGTCCGTGATACGTACTATTCTGATTGGTTAGTCCTAAAAGAGAACAACAACAACAAAGATTACAGGTCAATCCTTTTATTAGCCCTTCCATCACAGCACATCCACGCTGGAGGAACCGGTATGGATGTGTTTACATGCGGATGTTAAAGGTTAAAAGGTTAAAAGTTAAAGTTCATGTCAGCGGTTAAAGGTCATTTCCGCTCACGTGACAGTAAACATGGAAAAACCCGGATGTAAGATGAGGACTCGGATGTAAAACCACAGTACCCGGATGGAAGACGACGGAAAAAACCCACTGGGAAACCCGGATGTTGATAAGGTCCCGGATGTAAAATCCACTGCCCACACACACACACACACACACACACACACACTCACACGCGCGCGCGCGCGCAATGCGGCTCAGTCGTACACCAGTACATCTCCGTCCTCGAGTTGGAGGTAGATGAACTGAGTGTGCTGAAAATAGATCACCAGCAAGCGTGCTATAAAAGGGAAGCGGCCTGGCCGTTTCATCCGACACTCTGTCAACCAAAAGATGTTCACTTACACAACTTGCCAGAAGCAGTTTACTCGCCTAGATAATTTACGACGCCACGAGGCCTCCACCCACAACGATGCACGGTATACTTGTATAGCCTGCGCACGTCATTCAATCGGGAGGATCCTTTACTGCGACACGAACGCTCATTCCACGAGGGCGCGATGGAACAATGTAACGATTGTGGTCAACTCGTCAAACGACGCAATCAGTTAAGACAGCACCAACGTTTGATTCATACCCCGTCTCTACGGTTTGGGCGACAACTTCCCACAAAAGAGGCACCCCGGAGTGTCAGACCCAGTGAAGATGAGCCCTGGGAGACGAACGCCACTGGTGATGCGAACACAGAGAGCCTGCCTATACCCACAGTTCAGCAAAGCCTAGATTTCCAGCCAGTCCCTAGCATTACTGTTGCCAGTCACATGCCTGACGACATCGAACATTTTCTGGAAGATGCAGTGGATGTTCATAGCGATCTGTTACAGGACGCCCATCCAGTGAGTGACCTCTATCGACACCAATGGCCCATGATACGGCACGTTTTCCACCGTCATCGCCCTATTCCAGATATCTACAATTTTCACTGACCGACCTCGCCCGTCTACGCAGCTACGTGGAAGCCTATGTTTATGTATACTATGATTGTCTTTTTGAATTTGGTGCTAATACTGTTATGTGGAAAATGGAATAGGTCTTTGGATTATGGACGCGGATATTCTCGAATGGACGACGGCTGGATTATGAATGACGGACTAGACGCTTGTAATCTTCAATGACCAAGCTATGGTCTTCAGATTGACTGTCGCTTTCGGGTACATCTTACGTCACAAAGAGACGGACCAGTTACGGTATTATTATGCCAGTAATAACAGCCATGTGTTTGACCAGCCGTTCACCATCATTAACTGGGCGTCGCTAGAGACGATGCTGGAGAAACTGCACACCGTGGATCCCTTGAGATGGACACAACGTCAACGCCCCAATACACAATGGGTCGTAGAGATGGTCACCAATGTTACGTTCTTCGTTACCAAGCTGACCAACCACACTCATCGGCTGAATGCGTCACCCTTGCACTGATGAATAGCATAACATGCATATATACTCTCTATGTCTACATGCTGACTTGAGCTCAGTAAACATTAAATGTGACGGTGTGTTAAATAATAAAACATGGTGTTTGATATTTCAATTTGTTTTGCTGTGAACATACTAAACATACCCAGGGCGGCTCCCGCAGCCTGGGTATGATGTAACATTGGGGATAATAAACTGTATAAACATTGCTTAACTTGTTGTTATTCACGACAACCGCTATGCGCTATGCTTGGATGAAATATATACCCCGATGTGATATAGTGCCCTTGCACACTTCCGAAACTTCTCTTTAACCCGCGCGCGCTGCAGCCGGGCCGGGCTGGGGATAACCCAGATGGAAAATCCGGACCATACGTCTAAGGGAAAATTGGAACTCTTCTGTGTTCGGAGGTAGTTTTTTTGGTCAATCTGAAAATCGGAAGTGACGTCACACACTTGCGCAGACGCAACAGACCACGTGACCTGCGCAATAACCTACAAAAACCCGGATGTAAGATGAGTACCCTAATTTTACATGCACCCACCCATGCACCCAGGCCCCGATAAGCCCGGAGACCGATATTAGCCCCCACTAAACAGGGCTGATAGGAGTTTTTCTCTATTGTAAGGGTAACGTCCGTGTTCCGCTTTTTATATTTTCGGGGAACAAACCCTCAATTTACATACACCCACCCTGCCTCTCTCTGCAGGCCCCGATAAACCCGGGGGACCGATATTCGCCCTTTGAGATAGGGTTGATAGGAGTTTTCCTCTATTGTAGGGGTAAAGTCCGTGTTCCGCTTTTTATATTTTCGGGGACAAATCCTCATTTTACATACACCCACTCCCCCACCCCACCTCTCTCAGCAGGCCCCGATAAGTCCGGGGACCGATATTAGCCCTTTGAGATAGGGTTGATAGGAGTTTTTCTCTATTGTAGGTGTAAAGTCCGTGTTCCGCTTTTTATATTTTCGGGACAAATCCTAAATTTACATACACCCACTCCCCCACTCTACCTCTCTCAGCAGGTCCCGATAAGCCAGGGACCGATATTAGCCCTTTGAGATAGGGTTGATAGGAGTTTTCCTCTATTGTAGGGGTAAAGTCCGTGTTCCGCTTTTTATATTTTCGGGTCAAATCCTAAATTTACATACACCCACCCATGACTGAATGGCCCTGGAGGAGCGCTTCACTTTGACACCTCACTCGACCCAATCGGTCCACTAGGGGCCCATATCGCCCCTGAAGATTGCCGAACATTCTCACGAAGATCCACGTATTTGGGACTACTTTCTGTCCGCGTAGGCAGACCGCATCACCGCCAAACCGCATCACCGCGGAGGAATACATGCCTCAAGGTCACGCCCAATTCACGCAGGCCGGAAGTGACGTCATACCTGCGCAGAACACTCCTGCGCACATCTCATGACCTCCACAAAACCGGAAGTGATGTCATACCTGCGCAAAAACACCTGCGCACCCGTCCAAATGAAGGTCGTGCGGCTCTCTCTATACTACTCACACGGTAGCACAAAAAACGCCCTTGCCCTAACATATAAACTTTCCCACACTAACCGTGCGTAAAATAACGATTTAGCACGCCTATGAAAACAATATTTCTTAATTCCGCGTGCCACTACGGTAGCGTAAACTATGGTGTTCTATTTGGGCCAATTTGATCTCGCGCGTCGACTTGCAAAAGGGCGACGCGCGACGCGAAGCGTTTTGAAACCCGACGTCGCCCTCTCCGTCGCGCGTCGCGCGTCGCCTTTTGCAATGTTAAAGAGATAGGCCAAAACTGATGGTGTCCTATTTGGGCCAATTGCCCTATCTCCTAACATTGTAAAAGTCGACGCGCGACGCGCGACGGAGAGGGCGACGTCGCCTTTCAAAACGCGACGTCGCCCTTTTCCGTCGCGCGTCGCGCGTCGCCCTTTTAAAGGGCGACGCGCGACGCGCGACGGACATTCGCGTCGCGCGACGGACATTTGCGTCGCGCGTCGCCCTTTTAAAAAGGGCGACGCGCGACGGACATTCGCGTCGCGCGTCGCCCTTTTAAAAGGGTGACGCGCGACGCGCGACGGACATTCGCGTCGTGCGTCGCCCTTTTAAAAGGGCGACGGACGACGGACGACGGACATTCACGTCGCGCGTCGCCCTTTTGGTTTACAAAAGTGCGCATGTCTGTGGGGAGCATGTATTACTATAATGTTCACAGCTGTGATTTTCGATTCTTGTAGCTCCTGACTGACCGGTGTTGGTAATTATGTTGGTGATAGCAAAAATGACAAGATATTTTGCATGCAATGAGACAATGTACAAAATAATATATTTGTTTCGCTGTCTGAAATGCTTTTTTTGCTGATCAATTTTCGAAGACTGGTACCTGTATTCCACAAAACCCACAAATTCGCTTGTCAATGTGTTACTATTTCGCCGGACTAATACGTCAATTAAATTCAAGTTTCCATTAATGAACAAAAGCGTATGTAAGTAACTATTATGCAGGATTAACAGTAACGACTGGAAAACAGAGGGAAAATAATTAATCGCTTGTGTAGTTCAATGGAACTGTGAGATCTTACATTCTGGAGACCTGTTAAAACGCGCCACGTTGCATTTTATCTCGAATCATACAACCCTAATAGTAAGGCTTTGTTTTCTGCCATTTCAGACAAGTGACTATATGCATGATATGCTGTCAAAGTAAAGGTGAGGTGTGGGGTCATTTAACTTTCGTTTTCGGCCGAAAAACAGTAACTTTCGTTTTCGGCCGGAAAACATTAAGATCCCACATTTCCTTTGAACTACACAAGCTGTTAATTAGTTTTTCTCTGTTTTCCAGTCGTTACTGTTACTCGTGCAAAACTGTTATTTACATAAGCTTTTGGTTCATTATTGGAAACTTGAATTTATTTTACGTATTAGCCCGACGAAATATGAACACATTGACAAGCTAATAGATGCGTATTGTCCCCGCGATGGAGGGGTGTGGTACCAGGTACCAGTGTTCGAAAATTAATCAGCAATATAACATATCTGACAGCGAAACAATTAAAGTATGTGGTACATAGTCTCCATGTATGTTAAATATCTTGCCATTCTTGCTTTGTTGCAGTAAATTCTCAGCAAATTCCCAACACCGGTCAGAAGCTACAAGGTTCGGAAATCGCAGATGTGAACATTTTTTTTTCGTTCGAAATTAACACCCCAAATCACAATACAACGAAACAATACGAGACAGAACAAGACTATATGATACGATACAATACAATAAGATGCAAAATAATACCATACATTACAATACAATATATTACAACTCAACATATTACAACTCAATACATTACAAAACAATACAATTCTAAACAATAGCATACCATACAGTACGGTGAAATATACTATAATTCAACACATCAAAGTACAAACACAGATACACCTTTACATAAAAGGAGAAAGTTAACAAAGATTGTGAATTTTATATAATACGTTTGTACAACCTATAGTGGCAAACTTCAATTGATAATTTGATTGATGCTCCCCCCAGACATGCGCACTTTTGTAAACCAAAAGGGCGACGCGCGACGCGAATGTCCGTCGTCCGTCGTCCGTCGCCCTTTTAAAAGGGCGACGCGCGACGCGAATGTCCGTCGCGCGACGCGAATGTCCGTCGCGCGTCGCCCTTTTAAAAGGGCGACGCGCGACGCAAATGTCCGTCGCGCGTCGCGCGTCGCCCTTTAAAAGGGCGACGCGCGACGGAAAAGGGCGACGTCGCGTTTTGAAAGGCGACGTCGCCCTCTCCGTCGCGCGTCGCGCGTCGACTTTTACAATGTTAGGAGATAGGGCAATTGGCCCAAATAAGACACCATCAGTTTTGGCCTATCTCTTTAACATTGCAAAAGGCGACGCGCGACGCGCGACGGAGAGGGCGACGTCGGGTTTCAAAACGCTTCGCGTCGCGCGTCGCGCGTCGCGCGTCGCCCTTTTGCAAGTCGACGCGCGAGATCAAATTGGCCCAAATAGAACACCATAGTAAACACTGGGATCAAGTTATTATTCGTATACGGTGTGTGGCTGGCATAAAATTATTGATGAGATGGCAACTGACCAATCGGCTATCAAACAAACTGCTCTGATGCGTAATAACAATTTTTAACGATTTTCATTCTGAATTTTGAATCTCTACTGAATTTGGAAGATAAACACCATGTAAGGGGGAAATGACGTGGATTTTAGATATTCAAATAGCAATTGATGTAAGCATTCATGGAAAAAACAGTAGGGAAGATTACGGAAACGGCATAATAATTCCATGTAGAACTACTGACAAATCGTGTGGGACCTCCCAAATTTTATTCGATATTTGGAATTTATATTAAAATGAGAAGGTTTAAACTGAATATAAAGAAAATGACATGGATTTCAGTCTACACCTCAACACAAAAAAAGGAAGTTTTAGTTGTGACGCTGCTCTTCAAGGCAAAGTTACAAAGCCGACACGTCACGAACGAAGAGTGAGTCCCGTTCAGCACCATTTCGGTCATATAGCGACGATGTAACTAACTACAGAGCTACGTCGAATCAATGGCCATGAGACGTGCGTCAGCGTTTGTTTTTCACTCAAAGACGTAGACTGGTACCCATCCACTGCGCATGACCCGCTATCGATACGATACTATATATATTAGCAATCATAGTAAAAGTACAATGATCAAGGGGAGCCACCATGTGACATATCGCTAAGCCTTGTCAATCGGCCCAACGTTATCAGACGACGGCGGCCAGTCCACCAAAGACGTTGTGGGCATGCAGAGACATCTGGTGACGGAAATAACTCTTATTTCGTACTCTCTGTTTGGAATTAGCGACCAATCTATTCGATTGAATATTCCATCTATTAGATTGAAAATTTCAATCTATTAGATTAAATTTTCTGTCTACAACAGATTCATTTTTTCGTTTTCAATCTATTGGATTGAATATTTTCAATCTGATAAAAGATTGGTCACTAATTTCAATCTGATAGATTGAATTTCAATCTAATTATTTCAGAGAGTACCAGGTCAGTAAATGTGAATCAATTGAAACTGTCTTAGGAAAACAAAACCTCATTCAACCGTTCTTGTCGTCGCTTTTTCGACTTGAACAAAGGCCCTTCGGCGTAATATATTCGTTATAATGTTTGTTTGAGGGGAACGAAAGTCAGTGTGAGGAATTCTTGAAGGCTCGACCGATAATAATTCCCCACACTGACCCACTGTAAATAGTTCGAATGCTCCCTCGAACAAACATCATAACTGATAATATTTGACGCATCTCCAGCCGTTTTCCTTCTGATTTTTCCTTCTCGGTTTTAGAGCCAGTTTACGGCGTCTCTTTCCAGAGTTGAAAAGGCTGCTGATTCGTTATCCAGTGTTGGGGAGTAGGATACGGGAATTTATCCTGTTTTTTGGCCAATAGCTCACTCCCGCTTCGCGGTATTTTCGTCAGGAAACAGAATAAATTCCTGTATGGGAATTTGGAGTTACGAAGTAGGTCAAATTTTCATGAAAAGTAAGTCAGCTCAGAACATGCTGGTAACAGTCCCCTAATGTACTTTCTTGCCAAAAATCAAGGTTCTAATTTCAACGGTTCGTAGGAATACTGGAGACGGTTGAGAGATGACTTGGGGGCCCTCTATCTAGAAATGCGGGAGACGGTCGAAAGATGACTGGGGCGGGGGGATCTCTATCTAGAAATAACTTGAAATCCTCTCAAAATTTTGAGGTTTTTAGGTCACCTAAGTAGGTCAGCTCAGAACTTGCTGGTAACAGTCCCCTATTGCACCTTCATGCCAAAAATCAAGGTTCTAATGTCAACCGTTCTCCTTATTTTGCCGACGAAAGGATTCGGATGGACTGACTACCGGACAATTAGCAGATGAGCGCCTACTTTGTAGGAACAGAGTCGTCAGAAAATCGAATGACTTGACTGTTTCGCCTAGCTAATAGCTAGACAGGTAAACAGCGTATCAATATATATGTTAACAGGGTGATGTTACATGAGCAGTGTGACTAACGTCACAGGACCTACGAAGTACAGTAGGCATTAGGACTCGAACGCGAACTGAACTCTTGGAAATCCCCACCCCCAGTTGAAATCCTGCCTATATTAAGTTGGGCACCGCCCAAGTCAGAATCGCCACTGATTTTCATCAAAAATCACCAGAAATTTCCATCAAAAATAGGTCAGCTCAGAACTTGTTGGTAACAGTCTCCTAATGCGCCTTCATTCCAAAATAAATAACGATCACCGATTTAATTTTACATTTTTTTTTAAAGGAAACAGATTGAATAATATAGGTTCACTAGATTTCAAGCTTTACGTGTGAAAATACATCTACATCTCTTTAGTGGTTTTTAGTGCCCTTGTCCAGGATCAAAACAACTTTTTAAATCACGTTATTTTCCCAACAATACACCAAATTTTTATATATAGTACTACACCGCACACATTTAATTTAGGACCAGTCATGTATTTTGTTGGTCCACATGGTTCTGTGAACTATTTTGACTGAAATGTGAGGATCGCCGTATTGTACCGAAATGAAATTTCATACAAGACATGATCCATATCGTATCTACTTATGTGTTCACTTTTGGTTATATTGTTTGAGCATAAGTTAGTTTTCCAGCTATTTTAAAAATTGGTGTCATTTTTTATTTATTTTGGTAAGCCTCACACAAATTGTTTATTTGTTTGGCCTTAGCAGTAATGAAAGTTGTCTGACCAGTTTGCTGACCAGTGTATGCATTCTACTACTAATCAGGCGACAGTGGGGTGATCATAGCTGCCCATTATAAGTGTTGGTCAAGTAGCAAACTTGTCAGAAGTCAAATACGATTTTCGACATGGGGAGAGGTGCCACGTTATCTAGAGAAAAACCGGCACAAATAGTAGCACTACATGACGCTGGTTTGTCAGAACGTCGTATAGCAGATCATGTACAATGTAGCAAGACGGCAGTACACAACGCTATCAGGAGGTTCCAGGAAACTGGATCGAATGCCGATCGAGACCGTCCTGGACAGCCACGTGTTTCCAGAGCCCGAGATGACGCATATCTGCGTCAAATTGCCCGCCGACGCCGGAAAGTTACTGCCAGGATTCTACATGGAGAGTGGATACCAGTGGTTGGTCGCCAGGTTTCGATCCAGACAGTAAGGAACAGGTTAGTATTAGATTTCATGAACTGCAATATTCCAAATAACGTGTGACATTCTCATTAACCAATAGGATTGCGCCGTAAAACCCATTGATTTTAATTTTGGATATTTGTCAGTTCTAACAAAATATCTTAATTTCAGACTGCATGCTGGCCAGCTGAGGGGTCGCATTGCCAAAAGGAAGCCATTGTCGACCCCCCGGATCCGGAATCGGAGGATGAGATGGGCAAACGTCGTACACAGATGGACTGTGCTACAGAACTGGCGGAATGTAATCTTCTCCGACGAATTCCGGGTCACATTGTTCAAATGTGATGGCCGGGTGATTGTCTGGCGCCAGGATCACGAACGTTACTTCCCCCAGTGTATGCAGATGGCAAGGACTGACAACCGTGTTGGTCTCATGTTTTGGGGTTGCATTGGTTATGGCGGACGCGGTCATCTGGCAGAGTTGCACGGCAACATGGATCGTCACATGTACATCCGGGTTCTCCAGGATCACCTCATGCCATCTGCTGTCGACATCTTTCATCAGCCTGCACCCATCTTTGTCTTCCAACATGACAACGCTCCCCCACACACGGCAAGAGATACAGTCACGTGGTTGGACCAACAGCCGTTCAATTATATGCAATGGCCAGCATACAGTCCTGACATGAACATAATTGAAACTGTGTGGGGAGTTATCATGCAAAAATTACGGGCCAACCCACCACTAAATGTTGCAGAACTACGAAACAGAGTGATGCAGCACTGGGCGGAAATCACCCCACAGTACCTGCGTCACTTGTACAACACACTGCCTCGTCGCATCGCTTGCCTACGTCGTGCACGAGGCTACCCAACAAACTCCTGACCCACTGAAATGAACATGGCAATTCTTGCACCAACAACCACATCACAATCGTCGTTTGAAAAAGTCATGATTTCGGTCATCATGAACGCATCATCTGATGTGGTCCTAATTTAAATGTGCGCGGTGTATAGTATAGAAAGGTAGCATTTATGTAGTTTACGGTAATTGAACTCGAGACCAACACCTTCTATGCACAAGATAATAATGATTCTATGTGATTCTCCTGAGCATAACCGGTACAAAGACGAATAAATAGCGTCTCTACATGACGTTGATATCTAGATATATGAGACAACACATTTTGGGTATCGGCAATCTGATGAATGTACTATTCCGGTTTCCTTGTTTCACATTATATTCTATGGCAGTTGATCGGTGATTTCCTTTATGATAAACGTTAAACCACCTCAGCTTCGTTGTGCAAACAGCGCTGAATTTTTGAGGGTATATGCAGTAGGGTATTTTTAGCCGGAGAGTAACTGATAGGCCTAGTCATTAAATGCGATAAAACGCTGGAGCAAAACGGACCACAGTTTTCTTGGCAATGATGACATGTTTGGATATGAAACAGGATACACGTTACAGGCTACAGCTTACATATATATAACAATATACTGAAGTGTTAATTATAAATCTAATTTTAATCAGAATTATTTCAGATCAGAACTTGCTGGTAACAATGCCCTAATGCACGTTCATGCCAAAAATCAAGGTTCTAATGTCAACGGTTCTCCTTATTTTGCCGACGAAAGGATTCGGATGGACTGACTCACTCACTCATTACCGGACAATTTGCGATCTGTAGCCTACTTCGTAGGAAAAGAAGATGAACATATTTTAACCCTCGTGAAAATTAAGACCATGACTGCTTGTACGGAACATAACTGGAGTTATCAAACACGCGTATGGGCAACACAACCCAAACGTATTTGGTTGTATCAATTCACGTTAGCTGGCTGTAGCCGAGTGAGCTTGCCATGCCACCTAACGTAGATTGATACAATCAAATACGTTTGGGTTGTTTTGCCCATACGCGTGTTTGATAACTTCAATTATGGTCCGTACAAGCAGCCATGGTCTTAATTTTCACGATAGTCAAAATATGTTCATCTGCCATTAACATCACCCTGGCGCAATTTGCCCTAAAATACACGATGCACCCATGAAACACATCGTGTCCAATGATGGGGGGGGGGGGGAGGAGACTGTGATTGTATGCCTCTAGAGGGCGCTGTGATCCGCTGAATAAACTATTCTATTCTATTCTATTCTATTCTATTCTATTCATTCTATTCTATTCATCGAAAGCTGTTCGCCGCCGAAAGACGTTTGAGCGGCCCACCTCCGTGCGTCATCTACGTCGTGGTTTGTTACGTCAGTAGTGTTGAATAACGACTCTGACGTCATCAATGTTTTGTGACGTTGCCATTTTAAAATGAATCAGAAATCCAGGGTCGGTAGAATCAGGATGATTGGTTATAATTTTGCCTTTGATTTAAAAAGGTGATGTCCAGAAGGGGAAAGGAGGCTCGAGGTTTTTCTGTGATATGGATTTTCTTCTCAACACTTCTATCAGCGCACTGTTTAAATGCGAAACTCGTTGGTGCTGGTGGGGAAGAGGAATCTGCCGAGATACACACAGACGACAAATCCCAAGGACAGGTAAATACATCGCATATGATAAATTCGCGGTCCAGTAGAAGAAGTAGCCGTTTCGCAAACTCTGGAGACACCGCTATACGCGAAAGCACGGAATCATTTCATGATCAGCGATATCAACCGGAAGTTGAGCAGCCACCATCACCGGAAGTCGCTGCGAATAATTATGGGATCTCAGACGAATACAAGCTTGGTGCTACTTGGACAAATACTAGTATAAGAGAGAAACGCGGATTCTTTGAAGACCAGAAGAAAGTGCTTTTAGAACATCTTCCTATCGGTAAAAAGGGAGAAAACGAGATTGAAAAGCAGGACTGGGAGACCATACTAAAGAGGAAGGAGGAAGCGTTATCGGAGTATAAATACCCTAAAGGGATAACTGTATTCAAGCACAAACTACAAGTTATCGGACGGTATCTGATCATACATAAATACTTCGAAATCGATTGGCGATATGAAGGGAAAGACGATACTATGGGAGAACGAATGGAGTTTAAACCGGTGAGTTGCAGATGGACTTCTCGACATAAGTGGGTTTTTGTACCCTGTTTACCTTTATTTCTCAAGATGGCTGGCGATAGTTTGGTTTTAAATGCTAGCACAGTTAGTAGCGTAATGTGGGTTAGGTATCCACACTAGGATACCTGTCTGTATTAACGTTGAGAAACATATGCAGCGAAGGATGACGTAGCGTAATGTGGGTTAGGTATCCAGACTATCATACACGCAAGCTCTACCAGGCATCCATTACGTTCTGCTTCGCGCCTCTCCATGTAGCGCTGTAAGGGTCTCGCGGACTTTACCGGAGTTGACCCAAGGTCATCTGTTGCCACAGTAAACGAACCATCCTCTCCCAGGGTGCTTTGCGCTACGCTGCATTTACCCCTGTAGGGGTCTCGCCATTTTTTACAGGATTCTTGTAAAAACGAAGGACTGTTCTATCTGACTGTTTTACTGATCGCAAAATGCATATTTATCTCGAAATACACTAAACAGTTATTCAATGTATTTCAAAACATCAGTTTCACACAGTTTGAAGGCAGCTTTTTGACAAAATACCCTAGAACTATATGCTGCGGGAATATATATCGGTGAGTAGCGACTGATATCAATTCGCCCAGTGAGACGGTCGCCATGTTCGTTCACTGTGGCAACAGATGACCTCGGGTCAACTCCGACACAGTCCGTGAGACCCTTACAGCGCTACATGGAGAGGCGCGAAGCAGAACGTAATGGATGCCTGGTAGAGCTTGTAAACGAACATGACGACCGTCTAACTGGGCGAATTAATATCAGCCGCGATTCACCGATATATATTTCCGCAACATATATAGTTCTGAGGTTATGTGTCAAAAAGCTGCCTTCAAACTGTGACACTGTCGTTTCGTAACACACTGAATATCCGTTAAGTATATTCCAAGATAAATATACGTTTTGCGATCATTAAAACAGTAAGACAGAACAGTTCTTGGTTTCTGCAGGAATCCTGCAAAAGATGGCGAGACCCCTACAGGGGTAAATGCAGCGTAGCGCAAAGCACCCTGGGAGAGGATGATATACACGCTGGAAGCAATGCGTTCATGTGACGCCAACAATGGGAATGACGTTACCTATGGTGATGTCAGCAATGAGAATTACGTTACTACCGTGACGTCACAGTATGGCGTTAGAATGAAATTGCTACAATTGTTGCGACTAAGGTAAAAAAAAACGTCAATCATTCAGGCTAACCATGCCTCTAAATCGAATCTTTACACCACGAAACCCATTATAGAGGTATTATTGATAAATAGTTCATATGAAATAGAGACTCGTCCAGTCAGTCTAGGACAGACAGTATGTTTCCACCGCGGTGGGAACCTTTACACCGCGGAATAAACCTTTACACTGCGGAGTAAACACCGTGGTTGAAAGGTGTCCACCGCTGTGTAAACGTTTCAACCGCGATGGAAACCTTTACATCGCGGGGTAAACCTCTAAACGTTTCCAAGAGTTGTGTTTGGTTTTCAGTGAAAAAAAAAAATGATAAAGACATTTATGACGATGTTACTAAGAATGACAGAAATCTAAAGATATCATGTGATAAACTAAAATCTGTTTGTAGAAAATAGGCGAAATATGAAGATAATCGGAAAAAGCAATAAAAAATGTGAAAAAGCCGATGTTCGATCCCTTGGGTACCATAGGTAGACTAATCCAAGCGATAATGATGCATATATATATATAAGGCTTTCACATATTAAGGCTTGTAAGACGCATACAATCATGCCCTTTACTCGTACATATTACGATAAAAAAAACGTGCCCGATTATAGACGAGTTATTTTGCTTCTTCTAGTCGCTGTATTCTTCTGAATTGTCAGTTTCTCATTTTGTCCTCAAAATGCGTGGAAAATTCTATTCACACCGCGGTTAAAATTCTATTTAAACCGCGGTTTAATTCGATTTACACCGAAGTCTAAATCCGATTTACACCGCGGTTAAAACCAGCGAGGTTTTGGCATTAACGGCCTACCATATACTTACCTCACAAATATTCATTCAGAAATAATTTCCCTTCATTGTTAGATCAAGTTTAACAAGATCCGTTTCGTTCATCGTCGATTTACAATGTTAACAACTATACTTTCATTACATTTGCTTCAACGAAACCGCAACTGACCCAGTTTTCCATTTGAAATGAAGTAGAAGTTAAAAGCGCTAAGACTTGTGAAGAATATGACGGATCTTCTTAAATTTGGGCTGACAAAGAAGAGAAATTATTCATTAATAAATAAATGTTAAGTGTTGTGTAACGGCCGAATATCTTTTAAAATATTTTTTTCTGGATGAGGTCGCGCGACCCCGTGGTCGCTCCCATTTTGCATCTTTCTTTTCTTTCTTTTTTGTATGGGAGAGAACTTTGACCCCAGCCAGACAATGTATCAGAAATTATCCGTCGTTTGGCTGGAGGGTCATCTCGGACTGGTCATACAGGGGCAGTTCTAGTTGATTGTCTCTGAAGAGAAACTGTGATATATATATATATATATATTTGGTCAAGGCTAGTTCTGTAGTGTTCTACTTAATTACCGTGTGAAGATGTACAGTGTACTAAAATTAGGTCGATACTTGGTGTAAGAACGCATTGTTGAGGCTTTTGTTGAGGCTTTTGTGCAGCTGAAAAGGGTCACGTCTAGACGCATTGTTGAGCTCAGACAGGCTATTGTAGGCTTTGTCTTGTGCGTTCTTACACCAAGTATAAACCTAAAATGAAGAAACAATATTTTCATAGGGGTGCTCAATGTTTATTTTACCCACGGCTGGGGTGGGAAAGTTTATGTTTTAGGAAGCCCGCACCCTAAAATTTATAAACTTTCCCACACTAACCGTGCGTAAAATAACCATTGAGCACGCCTATGAAAACATTATTTCTATTCTATTTGCACACCCACAACGGATGTTGATTTCACATAACTGTGCTAAAACGCGTAAAAAATGTACGTTTAGCTCGATGTTATTGACACAAGTGTTATAGAATAGCCAATAAAATTATGATAGATATCACCAAAGAAGGTAGTCACACGCAACATCACCAATTCTATAACACTTGTGTCAATAACATCGAGCTAACCGTGCATTTATTACACGTTTTAGCACGGTTATGTGAAATCAACACGCGTCAAGTGAAGGTGTTCATTGAGAGATTCCATTTCACAAGTCGGATGAGGTCTACTTTTATACAAGTGACAATTGAATAAAACTAACAAATAAATTACAAGATGAAATTTCTTTCTCAAGTTTAACTGTTGTTTCCATCGTGAAGTTGGTTAACAAAGCGACACAAATAGACATATATCCACGTAATTTCCACACAGATGATGCGGCTGACAGTATCTCTTCCCATCTGAGAGACCACATAAACTCGTCCACTGACACTGGCACGATGCCAGCCGACGAGTTGTGAACGAATTTTTCAAGAAAGGGGAGAAAGGTTGTCAAAGTTTAAAATATGTTTTCAACTTTTCATTAAAATATTTGTTGATAATCAATAGAAATAATGTTTTCATAGGCGTGCTCAATGTTTATTTTACGCACGGTTAGTGTGGGAAAGTTTAAAAATTTTTAGGGCTCGGGCTTCGCACTTGCCCTAAAATATAAACTTGTGGGTGTTCGCCTTGGCTTGCAAAAAGTTGCTGGAAAAGGCCCCCTTAATTAATAAGTCATACATGTACATATTGAACTGCTACTGAAGTAGACTGGATCCAGTTCCTATTTCATAATGTATATTTCAGAGGTAACCGTGCATAAAATAACCATTGAGCATGCCTATGAAAACATTATTTCTTAAGTATCGTTGAGGGTCATAATCGTTCTTCTGGTCATACAAAACACTAATCTGCGTCAAACTGTTGGCCAAATAGTTGGCAATGAAACTGGTTTACATGCACATATACAATAAGTTAATATTTGCAGGAATATATGGTACATTTCCCGGTGCCTCGGCTGAGGAACTTACACCCTGACGTCATGGCCGAGTGTGACAAGGGTGTGATCCAGTGTGTGAACGAAATATTTGGTGTGGCCATCTTGACGGCAAGTGCCGAAGCTCGGCAAAAGAAAACAAAACTAGAGAGGCCTGTCAAAGAATGGAGTGTGACCTATCCCTTCCGGAATAGAGTCCAGCAGTTCAATTATAGGGTAAAGAAAAAGTCTTCTATGCTATGTATGATACAGCGATTTAGAATAATATCTGATTAACCTAACTTTTTGTACATGAGACTACATATTTTACATCTTCACTCGCCAAGTCAATACCGGTACAACACGTTAGTTTCCGGCTTGGTATGCGAAGTTTCAATTTCCATACACAGCTACGGCTTCTTCATTTCTTACGGTGTAGCTTTGAATTACAACGGTCTGGTGTAATATCGATTTTCACAGCTATAACATATCAAAATGACATGTATCACATTTAATAAATACATAAATCACTTTTATTTTTCTGAAATACCGCAAAACCGAACTTGAATACCATGGTGTGACAGAGGTTTTTTTATTATTTTTTTTTTATTCAGACTTCGGCAAGTTATTACATGTGTTGGTATTCCATGAAGAGAATGAGAGAGCTAGAATTCTTCGCAACGAATTGTTTTGATTTTGCGTACGAATACGAAGCAGTTGGAAAGAAATGGCCCAGTGACTCTCGATCAAAAGATGAAGCGAAATTCGCATGCGCATTATTGTCTTTTTGTCCAGGTGAGTTTATTAATAGACCTGAAACCTGATGACGTCTTATCCCATTTCTATCCCGTGATTCAATGTACATCCATGTCAAATGAAAGGTGGGATGACAACAATGCTGTGTGATTACCCATTCACCCCTTCCTCGTGTTACATGACATCAATTTAATTGCCAACGCGACATCCCGGTGCTGGCCTGTAAGCCTTCGATTTGGCGTACCGTGTTACATACAGAACTTCACGCCTTGTCGAACCTGTACTGTGTTTGGCAAATTAATGAAGTGTTATGTAAGCGATGTTAACATTTCAGGACAATTGACACATGTGGATGAATGATGCACACTTCATTGCGTGATTTTAAGAGAGATAACACGTGATCAGGGTTTGGGTCTATTAGACTATACGTCAACGCAGATGATTGATTTAGCCCACGAGAGGTTACTAATCACACCGCTGAGCGGCAACTGTATGACTTCAATTTTGGACCACGGAGTTCTCTGGCAGTGGCAAGAAGGCTCTGTCATATGTTAAGCTAGACTGGATGAGTCTCTATTTCATACGTACTATTTAATAATAATAAAAGGATATTTCATAAATATATACGTAAATATATAGTAAATAAATAAAATGATTTTTTTTTTTAAATAGAGACTGGGCGATTTGATGGGTTTCGTCGTGTAAAGATTCCATCTGGAGGCGTGGTTAGTCTGGACGATTGACATGTTTTTACCTTCGGTTGCAATATTTGTATCAATTTCATTCTAACGGCATACTGTGACGTCTCGGCAGTAACGTCATTCCCATTGTTGAGGTCACATGAACGCATTGCTTCCAGCGTGCGTATATGAACGGACCAATCAAATCCTTTGAGTTGGGGGCGGGGTCAGAATACGGAGTTTTCATTGGTGACAAAAAATGCACAGTATATTGGGCATTTTTTCATGCAAAGTTAGCTCCCTTGTGACGTTCCGTCCAGTCCCTGTTTCAAGCATTTCTTGATAGGCAGAGTTACTTCCTTTTGTTTCCCCTTTAAAATACATTATGAAACAGGGCCTGGGTCCAGTCTAATGTTAAGCACTCCAGTGAAATCAATCTGAAGATCGTGAGATCACGCGAGATCCAAATTTGAAATTGAAAGCAACATGACGGGACAAGAGGCGGTATTGAGGTCGGGCCCTGCGGAAGCACCAATCAAACATGGGTATCTCGCAGCCGACAACAGGCAGCGATCGATATTGGAATGCCTCCTCGTGGCCTATCACCTTGTCACCCAGACGACGGAATAAGTGTCGCGAATGACCACGCAGGTAAAACTAGCCTATAGTATTGGACCCACCTACAGAGGGCCAGCCACTGGTTGAGGCAGCAACAACAACATTTTCCCAGTTAGACTGCAGATTTTTAGGTCGAAAATGAGACAATCACGGTGTTGTGTATGAAGATTGGGATGGCTCCTAGAAATAGTGATCTAATGAGAAGGCTCGTCTTAAATTAAAATGGCGCTGGTCGATGAACCAATCGCTGAGACAGCACGCTGACACTGTCTGTTAATATCTTGATTTAACGGAGAGTCCTACAGAATCCATCTACCTCAGTCCCATGACCCACTGGATAGTGAATCTGAATCAGTCTACTCGAAACCGTAAGCTCGACCGGCTGTTCTCCCTAGATGTACGAGGGCGGGTCTGCCACCAAAAGTATAACGTAACAAAAATTCATGGGATATCTAGACCCATCAGAGCTTCTGAGCTATTTCACCAGGGCTTTGAAGAGTTAAGCTAGGCGTTGACGGGCGGTACTCTCCACCAGGCAAGCGTATTCCAGATACTACGAGATGATGCGACACCCGAAGAATATACATGGGTATGAAGATACGGAGGAGTCCACTGATGCAGATGCTGATACTTAGACTGCTGAGAGTTTATCGACTAATACGGAGAGCTTGACCTCAGATAGTCAGGATACGTCCCAGGGAAGTGAGGAACAATCTACCTTTTGGGATCGTATTGCGCATGGGGCTATTAATACTCATACTGTGGCAATCGAGAACGCCGGACAGGATAGTTTACAACATTGGTACATCCAAATGCGCCCTGCATCAGGAAAACAGTCATAGCGATCTGTGAACAGTATAGCCTGCTAACGATTGAAATGAAAGGCGACCCAACGCACAGGCCCACCATGAAGACCAAGCGTCACTTGCAAGAGGATATAGGTTACCATCCACCGGGGTCCTACAAAATGCGACCCAAATGCGAAAACAACTGTTCCAGGTCATGTACGTTGCCGGTACAGTATCTTGGACTACCCGACGACGATTAGAACAAGAGCCACCATGACCGAAGATTGAACTTTCTCAAAGGACGGCTTCTGATTGGACAAGCGCAACCGAGAATACGTCTGACGGACAAGAGCGACCATGATCAAAGACTAAACTTTCTCAAATGGCGGCTTCTGATTGGACAAGCGCAGTCGATCGACGATGCGTCTGATGCACACAATATTTTTATGTTAACACACCCACGCGGCTCCCCCAGCTTGGGTGTGATGTGATGGAGGGGATAATATCATGTGTAATACGCAACACGCTTCTTTTTGTTCTCTCATCTATTTACATCATGGTGTTAAGACGTAAGGGGTGGATACAGCACGAGGCTACTGGTTTACAAACGGCTTTATATAACCACTCACTCACTCAATCTATCAACCAACCCCATTCCTTCTCCTCCTCCTCCTCCAC
>JAVTVY010013792.1:0-50450 GCA_036873755.1 Hanleya hanleyi | reverse complement strand
AGCATCAACGAAACCGGGCCCATCGAGTTCACCATCAGTAATGCGGATACGGCCTATGTGGATTTAGCCAATACCTACTTGTATGTGAAAGCCAAGGTGGTCAATGGAGCTGGCACCAGAATCGCTGACCAAGCAACGGTGGGCCCGACGAATCTCTGGCTGCACTCGATGTTTCAGCAGGTGGATATTTTTCTCAGCGACAAACTCATCAGTGACTCCACCAACACGTACCCCTATCGAGCCTACATCGAAACACTGTTGTCGTATGGCCGAGAGGCTAAAAAATCTCAGCTGACAACCGCTTTATTCTACAAGGACACGCCCGAGCACATGGACACGGTGGGCAATGGGGGATATAACAAACGGAAGGCTTTCACTGCGAACAGTGCCTCGGTGGATATGATGGGTCGACTGCACGCAGACATGTTCATGCAAGACCGGTACCTCTTGAACAAGATCCCCATCAAAATCCGACTGATACGGGCGCCTCCGACCTTCGCCTTGATGGCCACTAACGTAGAGGGGCATGCAGCGGACTATAAGATTATCATCCAAGACGCAGTCCTGTATGTGCGAAAAGTGAAACCGAATCCAGCCGTTCAATTGGGACACATGAAAGCCTTGGAAACAAAACCAGCCCAGTACCCTATCCGACGTGTACAAACCAAAGTGTTCTCTGTGCCTGCTGGAAATATGGGCGCCAACAAAGAAAACCTGTTCCTGGGGAACTACCCAAGCGATTGATCCTGGCCTGTGTGGAAAATACCAGTTTCAGCGGAGCCTACCCAGAGAATCCGTTTGACTTTCAACATTTCGGCATCAATTTTGTGGCCCTGCATGTGGATGGACAACAGGTGCCAGCCACGGCCTTAACACCGAACTTTGGGCGGAGGAATTTCATTCGAGCCTATCAGAGCCTGTTTACAGCCACAGGTCAAATCAACCAGGACGAAGGGAATATGGTCAGTCGGGAGGACTACGCGAACGGATACACGTTGTTCTGTTTCGATCTAACCCCACCTTAGAGAACGACCATCAGCTGGCCCTGGCCAAGCAAGGCAACTTACGGTTGGAAATCCACTTTGCACGAGCCCTGGCGACCACCGTCAATGTGATCTGCTACGCCGAGTTTGACAACATCATTCAAGTGGACAAGGCGCGCAACGTCCTGTGTGACTTCTCCACCTAACATGGATACAGACCAGATAACCACCGTGCTGGAGAATGACCCTTATTGAATTCTAGTAATGCTGAAAGATGCAGTAAAGTCTGAAATAATAAATCTTGTCGCATACTTCGGATTTCCATACTTTTGGCAAGGTAGACATACCGTAAATGGCGCTATCAAGTATTTTGCACGACTGAACGAACATTCTTATCTGAAGTAACCTTAACAAGAGCATCTTCTCATCCCAAGTCAATTTCTACCCAGTCAAAACAATAGTGATGGCTATCACCAATAAATGGTGATGAGTTAGGGTCATCACCATATTCCATAATCACCATTATTTCGTGATGTCCATCGTCATTTATTGGCCATGACCTCATCGCCATTTATTAGCGATGACCAGGCCCCATCGCCAAAAAATGGCGATGAACTGAAATCTACAATCATTGCTCGTTGACCAGGCCCCATGGTGTCGTCGCCATTTATTGGTGATGACCAGGCCACATCATCAATAAATGGCGATGAAATGAACTCATCACCATTTGTCATCACCAGTAAATGGCGAAGACAGGGCCTCGTCACCGATAAATAGCGATGGGCCATCACAATTTGTATAAAAATATGAAAAGCTCTACAAGAGCGAAACCGGTTATGACAATAGGGACACGTAGGGTGTTTCAAGGGGTGTTCGGCCGAGATGTGTTTCCATTAGACCGTATGTATCCTGCTGCTTACGTTCGCAACACGGACCCGATGGATCGGCCCGGTGAACACTGGGTGGCCGTGTACTTGACAGAACAGCAGGGCGAATACTTTGACCGGTACGGCCTGCCACCCCTCCATCCCGATTTAACAGACTTTATGGATCAAGGCACAGAGACGTGGTGTTGGAACAGTCAAACGTTGCAAAGCCTGACCAGTGGCGTGTGCGGACAATATTGCTTGTTTTACCTGTACCATCGATGCCGGGGAAGACCCTTATCTACTATCGTACAGATGTTTGACGAGTACCCCCAGGCCGAGGACCGCGATGTACTCGTCTATGACTGGGCCGCCCATCATTTCAATGTACAAGCCCCGTTCTGGGCTTAAGTTAATGACAAGCCCCTTGTTCTGGGCTTAAGTTTACAAGCCCCCTTGTTCTGGGCTTCAATGTGCAAGCCCCTTGTTCTGGGCTTCAGTTAATTACAAGCCCCTTGTTCTGGGCTTCAGTTTTCACGTGGTTGTTCTCACGTTGTTGTTGTTCACTGAATAAAAAAAAAGAGATCTCACCAAAAAACCCTGTCTTGTGTGTTTTATTCCTAATGCATCAATGCCCAATGTGGAGATTCAGTCAAACTGAAATCAGTGGTGTAGGATGGAGCCAAAATGTAACCCATCAAGTTTAGAATGCAAGAGCACTATAGTAAAAATAGAGAGCCAATGAAATCAGCCCACAGACCAAGTACGTGTTTTTGGTCTAGGTGTTTGGAGCGGGCATTTCATTGAGGTACGTGTATACGGTGAGTGAAGAGACTCGTCCAACACGTATAGATTAAGTTTATGACTATAAGTTCTAGGTAACCCATCAAGGTTAGAATGCAAGAGCACTATAGTAAAAATAGAGAGCCAATGAAATCAGCCTACAGACCAAGTAAGTGTTTTTGGTCTAGGTTTGGAGCGGGCATTTCATTGAGGTACGTGTATACGGTGAGTGAAGAGACTCGTCCAACACGTATAGATTATGACTATAAGTTCTATGAGCATAATGCATGAAAGTGGCTTTGAACACCGTATTAGCCAATCAGTGGCCTAGAATGGAGCCAAAGGTAACCCATCCATGTCCAGAAAAACATTACCCGGGTGTACAAGAACCCAGATGTAGGCGCGGACGTCAGCGAAAGCACACCGTGAGTACCCCAATTCGATTGGCTGATTGTTCGACCGCTGATTGGTTCTTTTTCTCGACCGCTGATTGGCTCTTTTTCTCGACCGCTGATTGGTCCAAATGGACCTGCCCATCTTTCCCAGGTTCATTTACAATCCCCTTTTTTGTGCTCAAGCTCTGACTATAGCGATGCCGCAACATTGTCTCATTGGACATTGGACCGTTTGACCTGGAGCTGACCCTTTGACCTTTTGACCCGCGTCCGCGCGGGCACTGCCGGGGATGACGCGTGATGACGCGCGCGCGCGCGCTGCGTGCTGGGGCGGGGCGGGAAAACACCCCGGCGGTTGAACATTGGAACTCTTGTGGGTTTGGAGGATGAACATACGGACGTCTAAGGGGAAAAATTGGAACTCTTCTATGTTTGGAGGTAGTTTTTAGTGAAAACCCGGAAGTGACGTCACAACCCACGTGACCTGCGTATATACTCCTGTAAAATAGAGCCGATTTTATTTCTTTGGAGGGGCAAGGTCAATAGGACTTGCGCTTTTTATACTACTAAACTGTGAAGTAGATTACATCTTACATAGGCCTTAAGGCCGTGATATGCATATGAAGTATTCTGGGGCATGGTCAGTACTTCCCAATTTTCCCTTCGTCTACTACTCGCCGATTTTTTATTTTTTTATTTTTTTTATTAAGCGGAAGATAGACACTTTATGTAGGAACTCAGCTACAGCTAAACAAATCAGTGGACTCTCATTGCTAAGTATCCAGGTAAATTCAGTCGAGCAATAAAAAGAATTGAATTGAATTGACTTGTTTGTATTATTGAAATTACCTTGTATACGTAATATATAGTAATTGTTCACGTGAATAAAACATTGTTTCACGTTCTATCAGAATTCACGCATTATTTATTTGTAGCCGAAAAATAATGTTTTCATCAAACTGAAAAATCTTTCAGACTTTCAAGGAGGGACCCTTGAAGACTGTCGAATTATCCACACCACCCCAAATTTATAAGCCGATATTCTATTCTGTGAAATACTATAGCGGGATATGAAAACGCACTGAGTCACACGTGCACTCGCAACAATTCGCAACAGTGTAATGAAATGTGTTCATTTTTTAGGCGCCCATTTTCTACGACCTATACAGCCAACGTGGTTTATTAATATGCACACACATATGTTTTTCTTATAGTTCATTGGCTGAACACCCTCTGTTTTACCACACCTACCCCACGTGGGTGTATGGGAGGGAGAAATTCATCTACCGTCACACCCCAGAAACAGAAAACCGCTGGGGTGTGTGTGTGTGCCGTTGGCCGAAATCATTAGCTTGATAGTTTAGTGCGTTCATTTCATTCATGTGGTAAACTGAAGACCGGATTTATACCGATGGAAATATCTGTGAATTTCGAAAAAATCCGTGACAAGCCAAGAAACAGAAAACCGCTGGGATGTCGACACCAAACCAGGGAGCATGTGTGTGCCGCTGACCAAAATCATTAGCTTCATAGTTTAGTGCGTTCATTTCATCCATGTGGTATACTGAACACCGGATTTACCGATGGAAATATCTGTGAATTTCGAAAAAATATATATGGAATGAGATTCGTGGTGATACCCATATTTTTTTAGGATACGAATGCATCGTGATGAAGGCTTCATGGTGTGTTATACCCACCTAGGAAAAAAACAGCCCCCAGATATGCATCAAACGCCCGGGAGTATGGAATATAGGTATACATCTGGACTAAACTCTTTTATCAGGTAAGCTAGACTTTAGTACTATACTTGCGTTGAAACCCATGCAGACAACCTATTCAAATTTCAATGCATTGGCAACATAGCGTCGCACGAAATATACGCGCCCCTGTTGACCAGGATTTTTTTATACTCCCACAACAACAGACAATTTGAAGACAATTTTCTAGCGGGGTGTTTTCTTGAACATAATTGCTGTAATATACTCTTCTTTTTGTGGACGCTAAATATAGGGGAGAAAATGGCAACATTGTGACCAAACCATAACAGTTGACAGCTGTAAAAATAGATACCGTGGCATAAAATGAGAGAGAACATTTCAATCTGCCAATTTTCGAGATGAAAATTTTTTCTTGACGAAATAGAAATGAACGCGAATCTATATTCTACAAAACATTTTTTTCTTGACGAAATAGAAATGAACGCGAATCTATATTCTACAAAACACTAGAAAATATTAGCGTAGGTGAATTTTTTTAGACTCATTTTAGACTGTTTTGTGCTTTCATCGAAAGTGAAAACACATCTCGAAAAGTGTGTAGCAGTGTCGATATAAATCTTCAACCTAGATGTAAAAATAGATACCGTGGCATAAATTAGAGAGAGCATTTCAGTACACCTCAAAAAAATGAAACCTGGACGGGTATCCTTCATCTCGAGGGGTCGCAAGTTCGATTCTTGCTTTCATTATGTGAGTATGTGTTGGACATGTGATCTTTAACTTTTATTATCACCAGACTAGCTTGAATGTTTTATGAACGCTAAATGTAGGATCGCATCACCGCGGATGAATACATCTTTCACAGCCGCCATCTTAAACCCACCACCCACCCATCCACCACAGCCGCCGTCTTAAACCCACCACCCACCCATCCACCACAGCCGCCATCTTAAACCCACCACCCACCCATCCACCACAGCCGCCATCTTAAACCCACCACCCACCCATCCACCACAGCCGCCATCTTAAACCTACCACCCACCCATCCACCACAGCCGCCATCTTAAACCCATCACCCACCCATCCACCACACCCCATGTGAATTTTTATACACCGGATTTACCGATGGAAATATCTGTGAATTTCGAAAAAATATATATGGAATGAGATTCGTGGTGATACCCATATTTTTTTAGGATACGAATGCATCGTGATGAAGGCTTCATGGTGTGTTATACCCACCTAGGAAAAAAACAGCCCCAGATATGCATCAAACGCCCGGGAGTATGGAATATAGGTATACATCTGGACTAAACTCTTTTATCAGGTAAGCTAGACTTTAGTACTATACTTGCGTTGAAACCCATGCAGACAACCTATTCAAATTTCAATGCATTGGCAACATAGCGTCGCACGAAATATACGCGCCCCTGTTGACCAGGATTTTTTTATACTCCCACAACAACAGACAATTTGAAGACAATTTTCTAGCGGGGTGTTTTCTTGAACATAATTGCTGTAATATACTCTTCTTTTTGTGGACGCTAAATATAGGGGAGAAAATGGCAACATTGTGACCAAACCATAACAGTTGACAGCTGTAAAAATAGATACCGTGGCATAAAATGAGAGAGAACATTCAATCTGGCAATTTTCGAGATGAAAATTTTTTCTTGACGAAATAGAAATGAACGCGAATCTATATTCTACAAAACATTTTTTCTTGACGAAATAGAAATGAACGCGAATCTATATTCTACAAAACACTAGAAAATATTAGCGTAGGTGAATTTTTTTAGATTCATTTTAGACTGTTTTGTGCTTTCATCGAAAGTGAAAACACATCTCGAAAAGTGTGTAGCAGTGTCGATATAAATCTTCAACCTAGATGTAAAAATAGATACCGTGGCATAAATTAGAGAGAGCATTTCAGTACACCTCAAAAAAATGAAACCTGGACGGGTATCCTTCATCTCGAGGGGTCGCAAGTTCGATTCTTGCTTTCATTATGTGAGTATGTGTTGGACATGTGATCTTTAAATTTTATTATCACCAGACTAGCTTGAATGTTTTATGAACGCTAAATGTAGGATCGCATCACCGCGGATGAATACATCTTTCACAGCCGCCATCTTAAACCCACCACCCACCCATCCACCACAGCCGCCATCTTAAACCCACCACCCACCCATCCACCACAGCCGCCATCTTAAACCCACCACCCACCCATCCACCACAGCCGCCATCTTAAACCCACCACCCACCCATCCACCACAGCCGCCATCTTAAACCCACCACCCACCCATCCACCACAGCCGCCATCTTAAACCCACCACCCACCCATCCACCACAGCCGCCATCTTAAACCCACCACCCACCCATCCACCACAGCCGCCATCTTAAACCCACCACCCACCCATCCACCACAGCCGCCATCTTAAACCCACCACCCAACCATCCACCACAGCCGCCATCTTAAACCCACCACCCACCCATCCACCACACCCCATGTGACACAATACTCGTTTCTGATTGGCTGTCGCGTGTGATCTCCACGTGTCCTCCACAAAATATGCAAATTTCTGAGGTCAAGGGACATCATTTTACTCTTTGTATACTACTTAGGGCGTTAAGGCGCTGAGACGGGCGCTAAGGCGTAACGACGGGCGTTGATGGTGGCACTGCATTTCGATGTATTGGTGGCAATTCCATGAAAATCAGAGCTGAGCTACTTCACCAGGACGTTGAAGCGTTAGGCTACGCGTTGATGGGCGTTATTGTCTATAAATGCAAGCGTATTCCCAAATCCCCTGGGGTGGCAAATTCTCGTTTTGAATTTTTGGAAGTCCTATATCCATAGACGAAAAAAAAACTTTGAAAGCAATCCGATACTCACAGCTTAAATGTAGTAATCACCTCTTAAAGATGGACACCGGAGTTCAATCTGAGAGACCAGATTTTGGGGTAGGGGAAATATAAAGTTGAATAACTTTGCAAGTGATCGTGATATAGTGACAATTGGCCACTTGAAATGTTGGTAATCTGATCCTCTATATGTTGGTATCTGTTATATGCTAACATGCTAATTATGTAGGTCACCAGAGGTCAAAAGGTCATGAAATCTGACGCCTGTCTAAAACGTGACCACCTGTAGGAAAACTCGCTGCAGATACCATACTAATGGGACTTTCTTAACCTAAATGGATTCAAATGGAAGCCAAGAAGTACCCAAGTCTTATCTATTCTGAGCAGCACAAACAGTTGTCGGCGTTTTCTCCTTTTTTCTGTTGGTTCTTTGCTGATAATTGCAGTGGCCTCATAGGACTTTTGTGAAGAGGAAATCACAACTCAGTAGGATAGTAATCACCCCAGCAATATTTAACATGATGTTGAATGTGATGCCACGTGATTTTGCGAGTGAGTTTTTCTGATTGTGAGGGTTGCATATACTATGAGTTATGATGTTTGTTTGAGGGGCATACGAACTATTTACATGGTCAGTGTATAGGTCTCGCCAGTCATCAGGCGAGACCTATCACCCTACTGAATCGACAAGTATGATTGGAGGTAAACACCGCCGGTCTCGTGTCAAATCACAGTCAATGGTAGGTTTTTCGGTGCTTTCGTTATCAAGCGTGGGTGTGTGTCTGACCAGACGATAGTGACTACAGCCGAAAATGAACGATTTTCAGCATATCGATGACAGGTATGGTTACTGGTGTCCAGTCATGTTTTGATGGAGAGATATTGTACATGTACTATATTGTCACCAAATGTAGGGTTATTACTATTTCAAGTTAATAACAATTTTAAACATTTTTGCGGCGAGAGGTGTTTTTAGGTCTTGGTGGACAGTCCATGGTAGGTATTAGCATCGAATTTATATGTAGTGTGAGGAAATGAGCACAAAATGAACACGTGGGAACTTACAACCTGCCTCATGTATCACTGACTCATTCATCTCTCGATTCCTTTCACTTGTGTGGGTTTAAGAGGAATATGAACCGTTAATAGTTTATTCTCTGTCTGTCTGATATTACGACAGTCCATGGTATCATCATCGGATCGATCGACAGTCCATGGTAGGTCAAAATACGGTCAGTCCAAACTGACGTGAACCGTGTAACCTTGACCAATGATTCGCCAAATGGACTGTTGCCGAGACAAATGGTAGCTACCATGGACTGTCGACATATCTGATATACAATCATATGTTGCCTCATTATAACATTGCAGCTGTTATCCGGCTTCAATGTGAAGTGATTCAATCTACAGTTCATGGTCGCATGACAAATGGACTGGTGCATTCACCTACAATCATACTTGTCGATTCAGTAGGGTGCCTATGCCTGTAGCGACCATACGATAGAGAAGCATATAGGGTTTTAATTTATTAAGATTGGTAACAACATAAACATCAAACTTTGCTACGAAATCGCCGCATAATTTTGGACCAAATTGAGATGAAAATATTTGGCCTACCTTCACATCCGAAGGTCCTGACCCAAAATACCTATAATCAATTGAATATCGAAAGCAAAACAATCTCGGAATTTGAGACACAAACAGGAAATTTGACGATACATTTGTTCAAATTCTGTTTCAAAATGAAGCATAATCACATTGACAAACTTCGCTGTTTTATAACGTATCACAAACGGGTCGAACGCTCGTTATGATATCATTGAGAATGTACATGTATATTTGTAGTCTATAAACCACCCAAAATGCAAACATACCAATCTATGTTGCCGATTCTCTCCATATTATAATATAATCGGGTTGATCACCGGGGGTGTCATCGCTGTCCGGTTCTGTGGCTGCCGCTGCTGGTTCAAACCGATAGGGCACAACATCAAAGACAGGCGGGGTCGTTTCTTCCAAAAATTAATCAAATTCCGATTCATTTACGTTGTCGGGAGACTCGGAACTATAAGAAAACTCCTCAGCTTCGCTTTCGGTTGACGAACTTTTGTCGGCCATGTTCATGACCATTCATGAGGTTGAAGGTCTGATGTGACGTCACCAATATCACGTTCGACTATTTCCGTAATGGCGGAACTTAGCCTCTCACGTAGAACGCACAACTCCCCACCCGTGGGGAGCGTATGGCGATCAAGTAGTGAGCCAGCCACAAAAAAGTGCCTTTGGTAATCGAGCGATCCGATCGCATTTTATTGTGAAATGAAGTTAGTTTTAACCAGACGAACATAATTCATTCAAATTATACAAAACTATTTCTATGTTTAGTTGAATAATAGCAATCTATCCCCAGAACTCAGCAGCTGGGCTAATATCCGCCAATACGGAAATAGACGAATGTGAGATTGGTTCCGCCGAAAATTAATTGTGCGCATGATAAGATAAGATTCTTTATTGTACTAAGCATCCCATTTGGGACGGAGTACAAAACACATAAAAAGTAGAACAAATAAGAAAGTAAACAAACAGGTGCGACGTTTCCGTTTCCGCTCCCAGAAATCCACTAGGCCAGAGGTCAGTTTTCACAGCTAAAGTGAGTTCTGGGGCTAGATTGTGACGTCACGAACAGCGCCGAAACAAGGGCAGATAAGCGATGCGATTTTTCTCAACAGAATTTTGCGACTGTAATATGGATTTTGGCATCGCCTGTTATCTGCCAAAATACTCAAAAGTGATACGGAAAAAAATGCATAGGCCGATTTTGTAATCATTATATGTGCAAAAGAAAATAAAGAAAAGGAGGTTTGAAAACCTTTGCATTTCACCTTTAATGTTTTTTTTAAATATATTGTCGTTCTGAAACTATGCCTTGATAACGCCAGTCGGTGTTCACTGTTTGGATGTAACCAAACGCCGCCTATATAGTACGTTACATACAGTGCTTTCCCGAAACGAAAACACGGGATACAGTTTGGAAACCTATTCCAGATTGAACACATTCAGATTAAACAAGATGAACATGTTGACGGCGATGTATTTGAAAATGTATGGAAAAATTTAATAATCATTTACGACCAAACTGTAACTCATGTATGCGTCAGTCATGTCTACAAATACTAAACATATAAAAAAAATTCTCTTGAAATGAAAATAATTCATTCAGAAATAGATATATACAATACAATTAGTCACAATCTGGGTTAAAAGAAGTGTCAGAGATATGGATTTGATTGTCTATCATTTACAAGAGGTAGTGCTATTTACTGTTTGAAATGTTAGCAAAGACATTATTCACGCACCAACATTTCTTGAAGGTCCACTCACCCATCCGAAAGTGATCTACATAAATTCTTTCCCTTAACCGGGCATTAATACACTGTAAAATACTAGACTTAGATACAGGCCAGTAGTAGTGTCTACTGATTACGAGTCAACTTGACCTACTTTTTTGTTCCCCCCGGTGGAGGATTGAGGAGGAACTTGATCACGTGATGAAGGCATGTCTAGATGGTGGGATGGGTTCAAAATGGCGGCTGATGTGGGATGGGTTCAAAATGGCGGCATCGAGTGAGAGATCAAGGCATGTCCTGACTTGTTCTGGGTTGTACAGTTCTGCCATACGGAGGATGGGTACTAGTATTTCGCTGACGTCCTAGTAATAAACATAATCTATAGGTGTTGTACCATGTTAATAGGATCAGTCTAGCATTTGTACCACCCTAGGGTCGAGTGTTTATTGTCCCGTGTATCTCCGCAAGAAAACAACAAACAAAATGGCGGCTCCAGGATGGTGTGGGGACGCCCTTCCCACATCACGGCGTCGACCGTAGCGCCATCTGCACACATTGACGCAAGGGAGACAACTCGTGTGGCCTAAGGGTATGGACATAGCCGTGTTGGAGCTAGGGGAGTCACAAATGGTCCAATGGGATCGAGTGAGGTATCAAAGTGAAGCTTATGTGAAGGGGCATCTAATGGACTGGGTGTGGGATTGAAATAGCGGCATTCTGCGCATGCGCGGTGACCGAAGGGTATGCAAATAGACGTTTTGGTATCTACGGGAGCCCCTAATGGTCCAATGGAGTCATATGAGGTATCAATGTGAAGCATTCATGAAGGGGCATCTGATGGGCTGGGTGTGGGGTTGAAATATCGGCATTCTGCGCATGCGCGGTGGCCCAAGGGTATGAAAATAGCCGTTTTGGTATCTAGGGGAGCCCCTAATGGACCGATGGAGTTGTATGAGGTATCAAAGTGAAGTATATTTCAAGCATGGGTGGGTGCATGTAAAATTTTTCCTGAAAATAAAAACGGAATACGGACTTTATCCTAAATTACGTGAAAATGCCTATATGGGGTATCGGGGGTATATAGGTCGCCGGACTTAACGGGGCTTGTTTATCAATAGAGTTATCTCCCCCTAGTTCCAGGGTGGGTGTATGTAAAAATTTTCCTGAAAAAATACGGAATACGGACTTTATCCTAAATTACGGCAAAATGCCTATATGGGGTATGGGAGGTTTAGGACCATCCTGGGAAACCTACTTCTCGACATTTGCGGTATGGGTTGTGGGGTCGCGTTTTCTTAGTCTCGTCATTTAGAACATGATAGGAAGTGTCCCGGCACGAATCGGTGAAATTTTTGAAAAAGTCACCGAGCCCCATATAGGCCCATACTGGGGTATAGGATCAATGTTTGTCCCCCTGGGAAACGTACTTCTATACATTTGCGGTAGGGTTGTGGGGTCTCGTTTTACTCGTCTCGTCAAGACAAACATGATAGGAAGTGTCCCCGTGCGAATCGGTGAAATTTTTGAAAAAGTACGATATAGCCCCATATAGACATATATATATAAATATATATTCCCATACTGGGGTATAGGATCAATGTTTCTCCCCCTGGGAAACCCACTTCTATACATTTGCGGTAGGGTTGTGGGGTCTCGTTTTTCACGTCTCGTCATTTAGAACACGATAGGAAGTGTTGCGGAGCGAATCGGTGAAATTTTTGAAAAAAGTCACCAAGGCCTGGGTAGGCCCATAGGCCTATACTGCATGGCTATGGGTGTATAGGCCCATACGGGGTGGACATGTTGAGGTCTAGGTGAGTCCCTAATGGTCCAATGGGGTCGAGTGAGGTCTTATTTTGAAGCTCTCGTGGAGGAGCACTTGACTAGTGTATTGTTTGTTTTCAATAGTCTGTGCATGCGCAGCCTGGTCCGTAGTATAGAAAGTAGGCATTTTGGGGGCATGTGGGTGTGTGTTTGGGTTAGAGATGGGCTATTCACGGTTCGAATGGGTCGTGTGAGGTATCAATGTGAAGCTTGTGTGGGGTAGAGTCAGAATGGCGTGTTTTTAAATGCATGTCGCGTCAATCTGTGCATGCGCAGTCTGGCCGTAGTAGAGAAATCAGGCATTTTGGGGGGTATGTGGATGTGTGTTTGGGGTAGAGATGGACCGCTATGGGTCCGAATAGGTCGTGGAAGGTGTCAAAGTGAAGCTTGTGTGGGTTAGAGTCAGAATGGTGTGTTTTTAAGTGCAAGTCGCGTTAATCTGCGCATGCGCAGTTGGTTGTAGTAAGTAAAGTGACCATTTTCGGGCAGTGCAGGTAGGTATTTGGGATAGAGAGGGACCATCCTTGGCCCGAATGCGTCGTGTAAGGTGTCATCTTGTAGCTCTCGGGGTGTAGATCCCGATTTAAGGGCTGTTCACGTCATCTGTGACGTCATCAGTGACGTCATCATTACGAGTAGTAGCGAAAGTGGACATTTTGGGGCAGTGAAAGGAAGGTATTTGGGGTAGAGATGGACCATCCTTGGTCCGAATGCGTCGTGGGAGGTGTCATTTTGTAGCTCTCGGCGTGCAGACCTCGATTTGAGGGCTGTCCACAGCATCTGTGACGTCATTGGTGACGTCATCAGTAGGAGTAGTAGCGAAAGTGTGCATTTTGGGGCAGTGAAGGAAGGTATTTGGGGTAGAGATGCTTCATCCTCAGTCCGAATGCGTCGTGTGGGGTGTCATCTTGTAGTTCTCGGCGTGCAGACCTCGATTTCAGGGCTATCCGCAGCATCTGTGACGTCATTGGTGACGTCATCAGTAGGAGTAGTAGCGAAAGTGGGCATTTTGGGGCAGTGAAGGATGGTATTTGGTGTAGAGATGGACCATCCTTGGTCCGAATGCGTCGTGTGAGGTGTCATCTTGTAGCAACGATCACCAACGCCATTCTTAATGCTTCAACGCCCAGGTGAAATAGCTCAGAAGCTCTGATATTCCATGGAATTGTCACTAATTCTTCGAAATGCAGTGACGCCCGTCGACGCCCGTCGTTACACCTTAACACTCTAACATAACACCATGATATAGACCGGACAGAGAACAACAACAGCAACAACAACAATGATCACACATGAGAGAACAACAACAACAAGAAGTTTTTTTTCATATAGTTTATTTCCCCAATGTTACATCATACCCACGTTGGGGGAGCCGCGTTGGGTATATTTACAATTCAAGAATATTCTTGTCCAATCAGAGGCCACCATTTGCATCTGTCATATTCCTTCCTGTCCGTTAGATGTATTCTCGGCTACTCTTGTCCAATCAGAAGTCGCCATTTCAGAAAGTTCCATCTTCGGCCATGTTCGCTCTGAACCGTTTGTTCTAATCGTCATCGGACAGGCCAGGATACCGTCGAGGAAACATATCCTCAGATAGTTGTTTGCGCATTCTGAGTATCTATCAGTGCATGGGTGAATACTTTCATCCGATGGGGGTGGTGGGTCAGTTTAACCACGAAGAACGTAACATTGGTGACCCTCTCCACTATCCACTTGGTGTTGGGACGCTGTTCATAGGCCCATTCTAAGGGATCCACAGTGTCCAGTTGGGCCAGCATCGTCTCTAGCGACGCCCGATTGGTGATTGTGAAAGGATGGTCGTACACTGGGTTGATGGCACTGGAATAGAAATAGCACAATTCACGCGTCATCTTATGGCATAAGATGTACCCAAATGCTACATTTAATGTGAAGGACGTAGGTTGGTCATTGAAGATGGCTTCCACGTAGCTGCGTAGACGGGCGAGGTCGGTCAGTCGGAAATTGTACAAGTCCAATATAGGGCGATGACGGTGGAAGCAGTGTCGGATCATGGACCAATGGCGTCGATACATCTCACTCACTGGATGATCTTCGGGTAAGAGATCGCTGGGAACATCCACCGCATCTTCCAGAAAATGTTCGTTGTTGTCAGGCGTATGACTGGAAACAGTGATGCTAGGGACCGGCTGGATATCTAGGCTCTTCTGAGCTGTGGGTATAGGCGGGCTCTCCGTGATCGCATCACCAGTGGCATTCTCCTCCCCGGGTTCATCTTCAGTGGATCTGTCCCTCCTGGGTACCTCTTTAGTGGAAAGTTGTCCCTCATGCCGTGGTGATGCACCATGAATCAAAGCGCTCATGCCGTTTTAACTGACTGGGTCGTTTGAAGAGTTGACCACATTCTTCGCATGGACGCTTGGATGGCCCATGAATTGAACGTTCATGGCGCTGTAAATGATCTGGGCGCTGAAACGACAGTGTAGGCCTACATATCGTACAGCTATACCGGGCGGTTCCATCGTGCTTGGTAGCCTCATGGCGGCGCAAGTCGTGCCGGCGAGTGAATGATTTCGAGGACGTAGTACAAGTGAACATCTTGGTGGTTGACAGAGTGTCTGATGAAACGGCCAGGCCGTTTCCTTTTTATAGCAAGCTAGCTGTTGATCTATTTTTAGCACAATCAGTTCTAAACTAGGGGAAAACCCCTATCATCTCTAGCCAAAAGGGCTAATATCGGTCCCCGGGCTTATTGGGATCTGCCTATCAAGTCAATGGGGTGATGTGAATAACAACAAGTTCAGCAATGTTCATACAGTTTATTATCCCCAATGTTACATCATACCCAGGCTGGGGGAGCCGCCCTGGGTATGTTTAGTATGTTCGCATTCGAAATATCAAACACCGTGTTTTATTATTCAACGCATCGTCACATCAGGCACAAGTGTTTAAGGAGCTCAAGTCAACGATCAGCATGTAGACATACAGAGTATGTACGGCATGTTGTGGTATTCATCAGTGCATGGGTGACGCATTCCCCGATGGGTTGATTGGTCGTCTTGGTCACGAAAAACGTAACATTGGTCACCCTCTTTACCACCCATTGTGTGTTGGGTCGTTGTTGTTGGGCCCATCTCAAGGCATCCAATTGTTCCACTTGGTCCAGCATCATCTCTAGTGACCTCCGGTTAATGATGGTAAACGGTTGGTCGTACACTGGGTTGAAGGCACTGGAATAGAAATAGCGCAATTCACCCGTCATCTTATGGCATAAGATGTACCCAAATGCTACATTTAATGTGAAGGCCGTAGGTTGGTCATTGACGCCAGCCAGCCGTGAATGCGTCACCCATGCACTGATGAATACCACAACATGCCGTACATACTCTCTATGTCTACATGCTGATCGTTGACTTGAGCTCAGTAAACACTTGTACCTGATGTGACGATGCGTTGAATAATAAAACACGGTGTTTGATATTTCGAATGCGAACATACTAAACATACCCAGGGCGGCTCCCCCAGCCTGGGTATGATGTAACATTGGGGATAATAAACTGTATGAACATTGCTGAACTTGTTGTTATTCACATCACCCCATTGACTTGATAGGCAGATCCCAGTAAGCCCGGGGACCGATATTAGCCCTTTTGGCTAGAGGTGATAGGGGTTTTCCCCTAGTTTAGAACTGATTGTGCTAAAGATAGATCAACAGCTAGCTTGCTATAAAAAGGAAACGGCCTGGCCGTTTCACCAGACACTCTGTCAACCACCAAGATGTTCACTTGTACTACGTGCTCGAAATCATTCACTCGCCGGCACGACTTGCGCCGCCATGAGGCTACCAAGCACGATGGAACCGCCCGGTATAGCTGTACGATATGTAGGCCTACACTGTCGTTTCAGCGCCCAGATCATTTACAGCGCCATGAACGTTCAATTCATGGGCCATCCAAGCGTCCATGCGAAGAATGTGGTCAACTCTCCAAACGACCCAGTCAGTTAAAACGGCATGAGCGTTTGATTCATGGTCCGTCACCACGGCATGAGGGACAACTTTCCACTAAAGAGGTACCCAGGAGGGACAGATCCACTGAAGGTGAACCTGGGGAGGAGAATGCCACTGGTGATGCGATCACGGAGAGCCCGCCTATACCCACAGCTCAGAAGAGCCTAGATATCCAGTCGGTCCCTAGCATCACTGTTTCCAGTCATACGCCTGACAACAACGAACATTTTCTGGAAGATGCGGTGGATGTTCCCAGCGATCTCTTACCCGAAGATCATCCAGTGAGTGAGATTTATCGACGCCATTGGTCCATGATCCGACACTGCTTCCACCGTCATCGCCCTATATTGGACTTGTACAATTTCCGACTGACCGACCTCGCCCGTCTACGCAGCTACGTGGAAGCCATCTTCAATGGCCAACCTACGTCCTTCACATTAAATGTAGCATTTGGGTACATCTTATGCCATAAGATGACGCGTGAATTGTGCTATTTCTATTCCAGTGCCATCAACCCAGTGTACGACCATTCTTTCACAATCACCAATCGGGCGTCGTTAGAGACGATGCTGGCCCAACTGGACACTGTGGATCCCTTAGAATGGGCCTATGAACAGCGTCCCAACACCAAGTGGATAGTGGAGAGGGTCACCAATGTTACGTTCTTCGTGGTTAAACTGACCCACCACCCCAATCGGATGAAAGTATTCACCCATGCACTGATAGATACTCAGAATGCGCAAACAACTATCTGAGGATATGTTTCCTCAACAGTATCCTGGCCTGTCCGATGACGATTAGAACAAACGGTTCAGAGCGAACATGGCCGAAGATGGAACTTTCTGAAATGGCGACTTCTGATTGGACAAGAGTAGCCGAGAATACATCTAACGGACAGGAAGGAATATGACAGATGCAAATGGTGGCCTCTGATTGGACAAGAATATTCTTGAATTGTAAATATACCCAACGCGGCTCCCCCAACGTGGGTATGATGTAACATTGGGGAAATAAACTATATGAAAAAAAACTTCTTGTTGTTGTTGTTCTCTCATGTGTGATCATTGTTGTTGTTGCTGTTGTTGTTCTCTGTCCGGTCTATATCATGGTGTTATGTTAGAGTGTTAAGGTGTAACGACGGGCGTCGACGGGCGTCACTGCATTTCGAAGAATTAGTGACAATTCCATGGAATATCAGAGCTTCTGAGCTATTTCACCTGGGCGTTGAAGCATTAAGAATGGCGTTGGTGATCGTTGCTACAAGATGACACCTCACACGACGCATTCGGACCAAGGATGGTCCATCTCTACACCAAATACCATCCTTCACTGCCCCAAAATGCCCACTTTCGCTACTACTCCTACTGATGACGTCACCAATGACGTCACAGATGCTGCGGACAGCCCTGAAATCGAGGTCTGCACGCCGAGAACTACAAGATGACACCCCACACGACGCATTCGGACTGAGGATGAAGCATCTCTACCCCAAATACCTTCCTTCAATGCCCCAAAATGCACACTTTCGCTACTACTCCTGCTGATGACGTCATCAATGACGTCACAGATGCTGTGGACAGCCCTCAAATTGAGGTCTGCACGCCGAGAGCTACAAAATGACACCCCACACGACGCATTCGGAACAAGGATGGTCCATCTCTACCCCAAATACCTTCCTTCATTGCCCCAAAATGCACACTTTCGCTACTACTCGTAATGATGACGTCACTGATGACGTCACAGATGACGCGGACATCCCCCAAATCGGGGTCTACACCCCGAGAGCTACAAAATGACACCTCCCACGACGCATTCGGACCAAGGATGGTCCATCTCTACCCCAAATACCTTCCTTTCACTGCCCCAAAATGTCCACTTTCGCTACTACTCGTAATGATGACGTCACTGATGACGTCACAGGTGACATGAACAGCCCTTAAATCGGGATATACACCCCGAGAGCTACAAGATGACACCTTGCACGACGCATTCGGACCAAGGATGGTCCCTCTCTATCCCAAATACCTACCTGCACTGCCCGAAAATGGTCACTTTACTTACTACAACCAACTGCGCATGCGCAGATTAACGCGACTTGCACTTAAAAACACACCATTCTGACTCTAACCCACACAAGCTTCACTTTGACACCTTCCACGACCTATTCGGACCCATAGCGGTCCATCTCTACCCCAAGCACACATCCACATACCCCCCAAAATGCCTGATTTCTTTACTACGGCCAGACTGCGCATGCGCAGATTGACGCGACATGCATTTAAAAACACGCCATTCTGACTCTACCCCACACAAGCTTCACATTGATACCTCACACGACCCATTCGAACCGTGAATAGCCCATCTCAACCCAAACACACACCCACATACCCCCAAAATACCTACTTTCTATACTACGGACCAGGCTGCGCATGCGCAGACTATTGAAAACAAACAATACACTAGTCAAGTGCTCCTCCACGAGAGCTTCAAAATAAGACCTCACTCGACCCCATTGGACCATTAGGGACTCACCTAGACCTCAACATGTCCACCCCGTATGGGCCTATACACCCATAGCCATACCCAGGCCTTGGTGACTTTTTTCAAAAATTTCACCGATTCGTGCCGGGACACTTCCTATCATGTTCTAAATGACGAGACTAAGAAAACGCGACCCCACAACCCATACCGCAAATGTCGAGAAGTAGGTTTCCCAGGATGGTCCTAAACCTCCCATATCCCATATAGGCATTTTGCCGTAATTTAGGATAAAGTCCGTATTCCGCATTTTTTCAGGAAAATTTTTACATACACCCACCTTGGAACTAGGGGGAGATAACTCTATTGATAAACAAGCTCCGTTAAGTCCGGCGACCTATATACCCCCGATACCCCATATAGGCATTTTCACGTAATTTAGGATAAAGTCCGTATTCCGCTTTTATTTTCAGGAAAAATTTTACATGCACCCACCCATGCTTGAAACATACTTCACTTTGATACCTCATACAACTCCATCGGTCCATTAGGGGCTCCCCTAGATACCAAAACGGCTATTTTCATACCCTTGGGCCACCGCGCATGCGCAGAATGCCGATATTTCAACCCCACACCCAGCCCATCAGATGCCCCTTCATGAATGCTTCACATTGATACCTCATATGACTCCATTGGACCATTAGGGGCTCCCCTAGATACCAACACGTCTATTTGCATACCCTTCGGCCACCGCGCATGCGCAGAATGCCGCTATTTCAATCCCACACCCAGCCCATTAGATGCCCCTTCACATAAGCTTCACTTTGATACCTCACTCGATCCCATTGGACCATTTGTGACTCCCCTAGCTCCAACACGGCTATGTCCATACCCTTAGGCCACACGAGTTGTCTCCCTTGCGTCAATGTGTGCAGATGGCGCTACGGTCGACGCCGTGATGTGGGAAGGGCGTCCCCACACCATCCTGGAGCCGCCATTTTGTTTGTTGTTTTCTTGTGGAGATACACGGGACAATAAACACTCGACCCTAGGGTGGTACAGATGCTAGACTGATGCTATTAACATGGTACAACACCTATAGATTATGTTTATTACTAGGACGTCAGCGAAATACTAGTACCCATCCTCCGTATGGCAGAACTGTACAACCCAGAACAAGTCAGGACATGCCTTGATCTCTCACTCGATGCCGCCATTTTGAACCCATCCCACATCAGCCGCCATTTTGAACCCATCCCACCATCTAGACATGCCTTCATCACGTGATCAAGTTCCTCCTCAATCCTCCACCGGGGGGAACAAAAAAGTAGGTCAAGTTGACTCGTAATCAGTAGACACTACTACTCAGGCCTGTTACTGAAAATGTTCTCATTCCGAGAACACCGAGCAGGAAACAGACATAAGTTACAGTATGACTGAACGGTTGATTTAAACATTGTAAGAAAACTTATAACATATGTTATGTCATATAACAATTGACAAACAAGTACTCGTGAGTTTCTGACATGTTGCAAAACAAACGGGGTCATTTGACCACCATGAACCGAAGTCCGGTCATTTTGGTATTACAAAAGTATATATGCATTAAGTCGCCCCAGAGGGATTCGAACACTCGGCCTCCAGTTTACTAGACTGGCGCTCTAACCAACTGAGCTATGAGGCCGAACCCGGTTACTTCCTAATTTCATTTTGGCATCTTTCAATGTTAGTTTCAATGCTAACCTTCAAATGAATTCTGTTCACGAACGAAAGCACTTTGATACCTTCAGTCGGTCTTTAATTTTGGACGTGAGAAAACACTACATATAACATAAAATATGTAGTCAAGCAATTTGGAAGCTTAACGCTTGTCTTTCGAAATTCAAGCAAGTTTTCCACACCTTGAAAAAAGTTCACTTCATTCCGACGAACTCACGTCAGTCGAGTAAGCGATCAACTTAGAGGGAGAGGACGTCATAAAGGTATTTAAATATGATATTGGTGTTTGAAGGCCCGTGACACGAGCCTAAAAGTTAACGAAGAATTAAAAACGCAGGCGTCATAGAGAAAGTGACGGAATCAACCGACTGGTGTTCGACGATCATGGAAAACGAGACAGTGATGCAGTACGAATATGTGTCGACATGAGGCAATTCAGCAAGACTGTAAAACGTCTTATATACGTTGAAGGACGTTATGTCCAAACTAGCTGGAGCGACTGTATTCATGTCTTCAGATGCATATTACCAACTAGGACCAACATCCTGACAGCATTAAATTAGCCACGTTCATTACACCGGAAGGCAGGTATTTCTTTAAGCCCTTTCTATTTGGGATGACGTCGGCAAGCTAAATCTTCCAGCGGAAAATGACCGATCTCCTGGGCATGATAGGAGTAATTGTCTACCACGAATTAGTGGTATATTAGTGATAGGTGAAACGATGGCCATTCACGATGAAATTGGTGCTAGAACGGTTGGATGATACGGACCTCTAGTTAAATTTGAAGCAATGTCAATGACGACAAAGGGAGCCGAAACACTTTAACAAAGATGGTGTGAACCCTGATCCCGGCAAAATCCAGGCTATTGTCGACATTACAGCGCCCACGAATATGCAGGAACTACAAAGAATCCGTGGAATGATAAACTATTTGAGAACATACATTCCCAACCTAACGATCATCATGAAGCCACTAAATGACCTGCTTATTAAGGATGCCACATGGTCGCGGGGCCTATCTCAAGAGGACGCGTTCACACAAGTGAAACAGATATTGACGAATACACTAACGCTAGCTTACTACGACCTTACAAAACCAACAACGGTATTTGCGATGTCAGCACCTGTGGTATAGAAGCGGGAACCGGTGGCAGTTGCGTCTCGTACTCAATTACGGGCAGCAACCCGTGATGATCAAATAGAGAAGGAGGGTCTCGCATCCATCTGGGCGTGTGAAAAGTTTGATAGGTATCTATGTAGACTGGACAAATTCAGGCTGTTCACGGACTACAAGCCTCCTGTTTCTCTGATTAATGGCTCAGATCAGATTTCGGTTCCTTTAAGATGTCAGCGACTAGTCTTGCGGATGCTGAGATATATCCGGTAGCAGAGCACGTCCCGGGCAAACAACTGATAATGTCTGACACGCTATCATGACCCCACATAAACAAACTGGATAATCTGGAAATTGAACTGGTCCCGGAAACGTCCAGGAGATATACCATCAGTGGCCAGTGTTATCTGATAGCCTGACTGAGATCAAAGATGCAGTCAACACAGACGAAACTATGCAGCAGATTGTGGAGAACATTATCGATGGATGGCCTTTTTATTTTCAGATCAGTGAAGACGCTCCACTAAAACTAAAAAACCCGCATTCTGTTCGAGTCGATCTGTCCGTCGACGATCGACTACTGATCTAAGCCGAAAAGATGGTGGTTCCCACAGAGCGATGACAGTGGGGAAAAAACGACGGATGGTGGAAGAGTGTCGGTAACGCCAGTCAGGATCCGTGTTGGCGTCTCTCTCCTCCACAGGCGGTGCTGGATTCCTGGCGAGTGGTGATCTGGATCTCCCACGCGGTATGGTTTGGGATAAGTAAGTAGATACCTCAGAAATCGGTTCAATTTATTAGCCATCAGAAAGTTGTATCATGGGATAATAACACGAAAACTAGACCCCAGACTATCCGTGAATATCTGGCGATGGGGTCGAAGTTCCTTTCGTGATCTTTTCATTGGGTTGATTCCACATCGGCCTCTGTTGTAAAGATGCAATTAACACTGGTTGACTGAGCCATACCGGATAGTTCGTGGCGTCGTGGTCCTCCGATGGTGAAATACGGATGTCGACAGGGCATATTTTAAGGTCGTGCGAGAACCGTATAGTCATTCTCCTTTTAAGAGACGCGATTGATAATTTACTTGGGTACGGTCAAAGCATCCCACAAAGCACGAGACCAGGCCAACTGGACGGCTGACCGTTTATCCGGTGTAAACAGTTGGTCTCCAATAGGAACCACATTCTCGAAGGTCGTACGTAGATCGGGTCTATGGTGAAGCCTCTCGTGAGATACTGGTAACACCCCACGGGAACAAAGAACGGACCACGGTGTACGTAGATGGCATTATGCATGTGAATGAGGTTGCCGTCGTGTTCAACGCTCAACATCGGTTTAAATTTGGTCTACCAGTTCCTGTGTAGGGTAAGCGTATGGTTGCACTCGCTGCATGGTTGAGCAATGATAATGAGCAGACTTCGTGGCGTACTGGACAAAAATGACTAACGATGTTGACAAGTGGACCTATTTATAGGGTCAACTACCGAATTTGACCCAGTATGTTGAAGTGAAACAGTTCATATAGAAATATTAGAAAACCTTTTATTGATCTTTGAAATTTGCATATGAACTTTGTGACGTCAAAGCCGGTGACTTCGACCCTGCGCACCATCCGATAAGGACTTCAAGATGACACCCTACATCCATTTGCACAACGAATGGCTCACCTAGTCTCCAGAAGCACCCTTGCGCACTTTCTCTACCACTCTGCGCATCCACAGAATGACGTCAGTTCCAAAAAAAACCCCTCCAATCGGACCCTACCCCGAGAACGCTTCAAAATGGCTAATTAAGACCCAGTATGGCCCACCTAGACCGCTAAACTCCCACCTCAAATGGCCTGTCATGGTCAAATGTCATTTCCGGTCACGGTCTCCAAAAATTACTAAAACGTAAGTTGGCTAAATGCGTGTGAAGGTGCGCTTTATATACTACTCACGTTCCCATTTGAAGAAATTATGTATTAGTTACTAATAGAGGGAGGAGAATTCCTATATCCTATTATGATTCAGGTGTATTTTACGCGGGAAATGAGGTTGGCCTATATTAATCTATGAGTGTATAGAAGTTTCGGTCAAGCCCTAAATAGCATCAAGTACAACCATGAATAAGACTTACCCCGGGGCTAGGGGCCGTATGAACCCATGTACTTCAAGATCCTCATGGTACTCATATGAACAGTCACAATCAAAGCGTGACTGAGATACATCATTCTTTAGATGACGACTTTACAACGAATATTATGGATTAAGAATACTGATCAGCGATACAGATTTGATATTTTTGGAACATCATGATGTCTTGCCGGCATCATTGAAAACTGTTGACCGCTTCTCTCTTGTAGGGAACAAGCCTATGTTTATGTACACTATGATTGTCTCTTTGAATTTGGTGCTAATACTGTTATATGGAATATAGAATAGGTCTTTGGATTATGGACGCGGATATTCTCTAATGGACGACGGCTGGATTATGAATGGCGGACTAGACGCTTGTAATTCCCAATTATTGTCCGCAATATAGCCTCACTTTATATCGTGTAATCTGTATCATATAGGCAGGAAATATCTGGATTGATGGCTAACGTGACGTTAAATTTGTATTATCTTCCAAAATAAGTGTCAAGACTAATACCGAAGTACCTTTTTCATAGTATTTAGAAAGGTCGAGGTGCTTTACGTTTGAAAATATCATTTGGAGTAATTATTTGGTGTTGATGACTGAGATAAGGCTTTTAGATATCATACATGTCTTAGCCAACATATGCTATCGCTGTTGTTCTTCTATATTCTACGTGCCTGAATTTGAAAGATCTGAACTTGTATGTTCTGATGGTGTAAAATTTAGCACTTTGGCAAGGCAAATGACTGATTACAAGTCAGTCGACCATACAGCTTGTAGAAGTTTCGGTCTTCAAGACGACAGGGGTTTGTGCGGATCTTAGATATTATAACGCAAGGCCGTCTGTTGACTCGAGAGATGGTGTCTACAAAACTCGTTCCAGATATACGTTTCAGAGGCTCGGCTCCGAGATTTGTCGAAGGCATAGATGGATGACAACAGAAACAAGCATTGCTGAATATAGTTTTTACTATATGCATTTCATTCCAGCTTACAACATTGTGAAATCTACCGGTGGTAATAGGACAATGCGATCTTATAACTGTAACTTGGGAACCGTCAGACATTCCCTTTTATACTGTCCTAAGAAATAGGTAGGCCTACATAATACTGAATCGTCAAATCTTCAGGACAGTTATGACAATGAGACTGGCTAACTGTCTCCAAAGTAAAACATATCAAACTTGGGTTTCATGGAGTACAAGACTAGTGCATTATGAGTTATCCAGTGTCGGGGAGTAGGATACGGGAATTTATCCTGTTTTCTGGCGAAAATACCCCACGACCGCGAAGCGAGAGTGGGGTATTCGCCAGGAAACAGAATAAATTCCCATATCCTACTCCCCGACACTGGATAACGAATTTATTTCTACGAGCAGCCTTTTAAACTCTGGAAAGAGACGTGGTACGGTAACCTGGGTCTAAAACTTGCTAACCAAATACGAACAAAGTGAGAAGGAAAACGGCTGGAGACGCGTCAAATATTTTGAAATATTCGGAATCAGCATGGTATATTTGGTCATATTTCTATATTTGGTCATATTTCATAGAAATATGACAAGAAATCTTGACTTTTGCTAGAAATTATAAGTCAAAAGACCGTACAACGCTAGAGGTTGATCGCCGACTCTTCGGCTGATTGGCCGAGCCGGAGTCGAGTCGGCGAAACACACTGCACAGTTCGCTAACCAAAAACGTCTGAAAATGGTCTAATCTTGAATTAAACAGCGTGTATTAAAAACGTCTACTATCTGCTCACAGTATTTTGATTCATATAACCTAGAATTGTACACGTCAAATTAATGTGTGCTCGAGTATCAGCGGTAAACTCCCACATCATGTACATTGTACCGAGGTCGATCGTCGAAGGCCAAGACTGAGTCAAGCGTCAGCCAGATTTCGTTACCGTCAGCTGTTCAAAATCATCAGTCTCTACTCACAGTCACAGCACACTATCTTTTCCAGATTTTTCCAATAACTGGCGAACATTATATCGGTCAGATTTACGGAGTTGATATCCGGCATATTCTTTATTTCCAGTTCTGTCACTGGCAGAACACTCCAGCAGCCATGTTTGTTTACACTGAACACGGTGGCTAGCCCCGCATAGAGGTCAGTCAGTGCAGTAGATTCAAGATTCAAGAATTTTATTAGCTCCGGTGTAGCCTTGTTCCATACTACGTGAGAACAACGCTACGGCTGCAAGCCAGTCACCAGATCGAGTTGTTGGGAAATTGCCGTACGGGCAATATTTGCCGAACCAATTGACCATAACCAATAAAATAATTCGATTCTATGTCCACTTACCTTTCATAAAAATCCTTGTTTATGAGTGACCGTCCGTTTTTAGCTTGGCAAGAGATCGAAACTCGGACGAGGGGGGGTCGTCCGAGTTTCGATCTCTTGCCAAGCTAAAAACGGACGGTCACTCATAAACAAGGATTTTTATGAAAGGTAAGTGGACATAGAATCGAATTATTTTATTGGTTATGGTCAATTGGTTCAGCAAATATTGCCCGTACGGCAATTTCCCAACAACTCGATCTGGTGACTGGCTTGCAGCCGTAGCGTTGTTCTCACGTAGTATGGAACAAGGCTACACCGGAGCTAGAATTTTATACGAGACACTCAATGCTGAGCAGAGTACAACGAACGACATAACATTGCCAACAATTAAATTTTAAATTTGAACAATAAAGTATACATAACAAAGGATACATAAACCATTTAGCTATATCGTGTTATTGGTATACAGAGTGGAGTAGGAGACGAATGTTTATCCTCACTTCACGTGACCGCTCTCGGCCAATGAAGACCTAGGATCTACTGGGAGTAGAAATAATTACTTATCCCCGCCACTAAATCAGATCTGAAGCCTACTGGAAGTATAGTCAAGTATAATTTCACATAGAAGATAACTGACAATGCTTGACCCTGTAGGTCGTTGGATAGGATGTTTATATTAATAGGCAGCATTCAGAACCAAAAACAATTCCCTCATGCTCATCTGTCTCTAATATATCATGTACTGTACATCACATACGAACCGATAATTAGGTACAGCGTGAAAGCTTATGAAATCATGAATTTTCACTCAAGGCGAAATAAAGAAAAATTATTATAAAAAATTGACGAAAGTATGGTAGCTAAGAAATTCCATATTTCACAAGCCGTAATACATTTTCTACTCAGTAGGAGAGTTTTCTAACTGAAGGCGAAGAATTCTCATGTGGACCCCGGCGATCTGCACCAGTAAACCTGGTAAGCGCTCGTATGTGCTGAGCATCTGCTCAGCTCGAACTTTTGTCAGTCAGTCAGTTTTGAATTTGGATGGCGCATGCAATCCGTTAGGATTATGCGCGCCAGTGTCATTGCATTGATTTGAAAAAACAAAACAGATTTTAAAATACAATAAAAAGTGTTAAAAACGGTGTGTTAAAAACAACAATGGAGGAAATATATAAGGAGACTAGACAGATGTATGTATAAGAAAAGAAAATTATATATAATTGACTAGATATTAATTTAAATATGCTATTAAAAATAACATATAGAAGAACCAACTCCAAAGGCGTCATTTAGACATAAATGGAAAGGGGAAATAATCGTAACAACAACCATAATACTCCAACGACCCTGTTTATAAAATAATATACAACTAAATTAAAAATTTAAAAAAGGCCATTATGGTACATGCATATTTGGTTTTTGTCTAACTTGATAACTAACTCAATATATAATTAAAATGAATAGGTGGATAATTCAAAACAATCGGTATGGTTAATAAACATCTATGCTCATCCTGATGAAGACCGTGACCGAACTTTTGTATCGGGTGGCAGGCTTTATAAACTGTCACGTGATCAAACGTGGTCGAATTAAGGTAGTAATTTGATTGGTTAGCGTTCTTAATGAGTTATGACGTAGAACGCTGGATATATGGGAGAACTGTTGAAATGTTATTTCTCTCGGTTGAAGCATGAATTAGAGAGGAATTGCTTTCTCTGGTTGGTGTAATGTATTTATGTAATCAATTATTTTGTTTAACAATTGGGCTTGACCACAGGGCGGTGTTTCTCACCCTGGGATATGTATTAAGCTAAGGAGTTGTAATGAAGTTTCCATTCAGCACGACTGACTGGGACCGTGCTGGTAAATTTTTCTCTTCTACGAAACCACAATGGACATTACAACTGTGGCTGATATTTCTACGACTTTGAACAATTTTATACAACAGATCAGGAACCTGGAGAATGATTTAGGCAGCCTATGGAACCTGGAGAATGATTTAGGCAGCCTATTTCTGAACTGAGACAGAATCTCCAGCTAAGTCTCGCCGGGTTTTCAGCAGAATTTAGTACCGGAAGTTTGAAAAAGAAAGTCAAGCAATATATTTGAAAAAGAACTGGAAACAAGAGCAAGTTACAGCATATCTCAGCTATAGAGAATGGACTGGATTAATCATACATGTGCTCGTTCGAGAACGGAGACGTTTTTCAAGTTTGTGAAAGTCTGTTGACTGCACTCGAAAAGCCACATTCAAATCCTTCAACGATCGGTGTCTAAACTCTTCCTGGTGTCCGGAACTTAACCCTGGGTGCGGTCCAATACACGATACATCGGCGCATGCCTTTCGTCCTGAGGATTTTCCTACCCAGATTTGCTATTTCAAGACCAGGTTCAGGTGAACACGCTTTCCAAGAACCGTACTGATGAGTATTAACACAGAATACAGTAGCACTTGCAGGAAAAAAGAGTCTGAGAGATAAGTATTACTTTGTTTTGTTGTATATAATTGAGCAATTGAGTATTGTATGTATACACGATTTTTTGAACGAGCGGGGTTTTCAGATCAGGTTCTAACGAACGCTTAATGTGAATATGAGCATGGTTAAGCAAACATTATTGCGAAAGGGGTATTAGAATGTAGTTGAATGGAAAAGAATAGGAACATGTAAGTTTCATATTAGACGGGATCTTTAAAAGGGCAGGGAGAGTTACCGGCATATGGTACGTGGGGTGCTAGAATTGGAGTTTCCCATAAGACATACAGCTAACAGGTGAGCTGAGAATTTGCATTGTTTCAGACCAATTGTCTTTAACATGTAAAATCAATATAACTGAAAAAACCTCTGGGTTTGGGTTTGTGTTCATTGTCCTTTTGTCTTCTGGCTAGCGGTCTTTATAGAATCATTCAATTTTTTACGATCTGTCTTACAAAACTCACACACATTAATATGTGCTGGCTCGTAAATGTATCAATTCTGCGTTAGTATGGGAAATGTTGAGGCATATATATATTCTGAGGGAAAATGTCCTAAAAAATGTTTCTTTTATTTTTAATATTGTTGTATTGTCGCTCTGTTCCGCGTTATGGGATTTATGGAGCGGGAGCTCTCTTGATCCGATGGTGATTTTACGTGAATTTTCATCTGATAACAGAGTTACTGTTCGCGAACAGAGTACTAGGGAGTACAGTAGGGAAGTTTTTCTTCTTATGTTCAGCCTTGGTGGCTTTTGTGGAAGCCTTGGAAGCATATGATAGCGTCGTCTGTTGTTAGTCAAGATGGCTGGGAGATTGTCCGGGTGACAGTGGGTGGGGTCTTGGACACGTAATGAAGTTCAGTGGCGCGGGCCGCATGCATGCGGTGCTGGTCGGAGTTCTGCTATAGCTAACGTAAAGTGTACCTTACCTCCGACGACTACACGTACGGTAATGTATCAAGTAAACAAAATTGAACAAAGTAATACGAAGCACTAGACTGAGTTACGTTTTTTCGATTTTTTGATTTTTATTCAAAAGGCGTTGTTGTGATAGTAGTATACAAAGCGTCTTTCAGCGGAATAGCGCCTCACTGCGCATGCGCAGAACTTGGTTTGACGTCATAAGTGTGGATGTGCGCATGCGTGAGTTGATGTGTGGTGGAGGTGGGTACAAGATGGCGGATACTTACCTCCCACCACACAACCACACAGGCCGCCATTTTGTACCCACCTCCACCACACAGTGCACTGACTGACACCGGTGTGGTGGAGGTGGGTACAAGATGGCGGCCTGTTGTGGTTGTGTGGTGGGAGGTGAGTATCCGCCATTTTGTACCCACCTCCACCACACATAAACACTGACTGACACCGGTGTGGTGGAGGTGGGTACAAGATGGCGGCCTGTGTGGTTGTGTGGTGGGAGGTGAGTATCCGCCATTTTGTACCCACCTCCACCACACATCATCAATTGACAGGAGGTGGGTACAAGATGGCGGCTTGGTTTTAAGGGTGGTGGGAGGTGAGTATCCGCCATTTTGTACCCACCTCCCACTACCATTTGGAGGGTGGTGGGAGGTAGGGTTCGCCATTTTGTACCCACCTCCCACCACACATCACCCTTCATCAATTGACGTGGTGGGAGGTGGATACAAGATGGCGGCTTGGTTTTAGGGTGGTGGGAGGTGTTTATCCACCATTTTGTACCCACCTCCCACCCCTATTTGGCGGGTGGTGGGAGGTAGGGATCGCCATTTTGTACCCACCTCCCACCACACATCACCCTTCATCAATTGACGTGGTGGGAGGTGGGTACAAGATGGCGGTTTGGTTTTAAGGGTAGTGGGAGGTGAGTATCCACCATTTTGTACCCACCTTCCACCACCACCATTTTACGTATAAAAGGAGTCGATTTTTAGGGTAGGGAGTATTCATTGCACTACTTTTGCGGAGCACTGTGACTTACCTGACCTGACCAGCCAATCAGAAGCGAGTATTTTGACCTCGTCTGCCTGTATGGAATGCATGTACTGACTTGGTTCTGGGTTTTTTCCATCACGGTTGTGCGCAGGTGTATGACGTCACTTCCGGTCTGCGTGAATCGGGCGTGACCTGGGACTATGGGATGCATGTACTCACTTGGTTCTGGGTATTTGTCATCACGGGGAGGTCACGTGATCAGTTCAAGGTCATATCCATTTTTTCCATCACGGTTGTGCGCAGGTGTATGACGTCACTTCCGGTCTGCGTGAATCGGGCGTGACCTGGAAAAAGGATTGATCTGTAATCTGTGTTGTTGTTGTTGTTGTTGTTGCTCCCTTTTTTTTTGGACTAACCCATCAGAATAGTACGTATCACGGACTACACCCGTAGAGCTACATCTGGTCTATAAAACACATCCCTCTGGATCCCACACCTTCATTTCTACAGAGCCATGGCGGAGATCCAGCCCCATGCGACTCGCATTTTACAGTATGCCACCGTGGTGAATTCATTCACGGGTTACCGAGCAGTGGTCCGGTCCATGTTTGCAGATGGCGACGACAACGAGGGACGACGCCAGATCCTGAACGAGTTCACAGAAGCGGTCCTCCACAGAGTGCACTCGATGGAGAGGCGTGCCATCACTCACCACTACTGGACTATGACAGCCATCCTTGATGCTCGCGCTATGGACCAGGAGCGCTCACGCCGGAACCAGCGCCGGCTGGTTGGCCTCATACTAGTCTGTGCCCTATTCACCCTGGCGCTGTGGTATTGACACTATAAATACAGGGGATGAGACAGAGTGTGTGTCATTCTCCCTTCGACATTTACAGCAAGCATGTCACTACGCGCCATCCTGCCTCTTACACCCAGTGTGAGGTTATACATTTATCAAGATAAAGTCACGCTGGTGAAAGACGATCAAGCTATTTACTGGACGCCCGCTGAGAGGCTATCGAATCCGGTGACACTACAGCGTGATGGGTGGACTAAGTTTAAACGGGTGTTGAGCGGTGAGTTGGACGGAGACGTCATCCACCTGGACAACGCCATCTACGTATATTCCGTACCACCCGTCCACATACGTCTGGGTCCCTACCAAGAGCCTACGCGAAGTATCAGCCTAACTTCCTCTGTGTGGTCAGCCTTGGAGAAAATAGTGCCTATTGTGGACCAGTTATTTACACCGGACGACCGATCACCCGACCAATTGGCATGGGCTCGTGCTATGGAAGACGCGGCGGCTGAACCCCATGAACAACTACATGAACCCGACGACGATGCCATTGATTACCCCGCTAGACTCAGTCAGCCCAATGACATGACCACCTGATCCTTTGATCTCACGGGGTTCTCCCTATAAATACGAGAGACAGTGAAATCTGGTACCATTCACGTACTGACCATGACGGAGCATATAGTACTGGCGTATTTCAGCTTGACCCCCGAGGTTTTCCTGCACGTGTATGCGGATAAGGTCGATATCATGGAGGAGGTGGTGGGAGACACGGACCCTACACAACCGTGCCCGGCTATTCGTCTGTCCCAGGGCTGGACCAAATTCAAACGGGTGTTGTCTGGTGAACTGGACGGCGACCTCATCCACTTGTGTCACGATGTGTACATCCGACGCGGCCCTTTCTTTGCTCAATTGGCTCGGCTAGATGGAGGTACAGTGCATTTTACCCTTCACCCTGATCTATGGTCTGCATTGGAAGATGCCGTGGTGGATGTGGATGAAGTGCTTATCAAGCGGTCATCAGACGAGTTGGACTTGTCATTGACCATGGCCACTGTGGAAGTCCACGAAGAAAATCAGAAAGAAACTCCGGCCCAAGATATACCCGTTATAAATAAACGATAGAGCCAGGGTCCATCATCATTTTGTCACCATGAAGCGCTGGGAGAAGGTGTTGGATAACTTATACTACAGTCCCGACAGTCCGGCAGCCTATAGTGCATTGTCGGCTCTCTGTCGAGCGGCCAAACCCCAGGGGGTACAACGTGCCCAAGTCCGAGATTGGTTAAGAAGACAAGACACCTATACCTTACATCGATCTGTCCGTCGCCATTTTCTACGGAACCGGGTCATCGTGGGAGGAATAGATGCCCAGTGGCAAGCGGATTTGGTGGATATGAGCGCCTTTGCCAAACACAACGATGAGAATCGGTATATCTTGACGTGCATCGATATCCTATCCAAGTATGCGTGGGTGGTACCCATCCGGACGAAAACGGGGGCAAATCTCATAGCGGCGTTCAAAGACATCTTCAACACCGGGCGCAAACCTTTGTATTTGCAAACCGACGAAGGCACGGAATTCCTCAACAGACCGTTCCAAGCCTTTCTCAAGAAACAGAAGGTGTTTTTCTTCCATACGTACAACGAGACCAAGGCTTCCGTGGTGGAGAGGTTCAACAGGACATTCAAAGGCCGCATGTATAAATATTTCACCTATAAGAATACAAGGCGGTACATCGATGTTCTCCCGAAACTGGTGAGGGGTTACAATCGAGCCTATCATCGAAGTATAGAGAGAGCCCCCATTACCGTGACCCAACGCAATGAAGCCCAAGTCCGGCGTGTCTTGTACCCCAGGCCATCGCAGCGAACGACGAAGGCGGTGTACAAGGTCGGGGACCCTGTACGGATCAGTAAAGTCAAGGGCAAGTTCGAGAAAAGTTACTTGCCCAACTGGAGCGATGAGCACTTCCTGATTAAACGGCGCCTACCCCGACAGCGGCGAGTCTATGAACTGGAAGATCTCCAAGGGGAAACGTTGCTGGGGACGTTTTACGACACGGAATTACAGCCTGTTGTAAAAACACAGCAAGACTACTACACGGTGGAGCAGATTTTGAAAACGGAACGTCGACGTGGCAAACTGTTTCATTTCGTAAAATGGCAAGGCTGGCCCAGTTCCTTCAATTCCTGGGTCGCTGCCAACCAGGTGAAACGACTATAAAGCCAGACACCACTGCCGTCCTCCTTCATTCCACGTCCGACCACAGTGCTATGGACCAACAGCAGCTGCCTCCGAAGACAGCGTCTCGCAAAACGCGCAAAGCGCAAGTGGTCTTTGGGGTGCTATTGCTAACCCTGCTGAGTGTGTTGTACGGAGGTGTGTTTTACGACGTAGCCTATGTCAGTACGTTACTTAACCAACTGAGAACACCAGCCATCAGTGAAACGGGTCTACAGAGAGCACCAGTCGTATCGAGCCCAGTCACCACCACCACACCCCGCGTACAAGCCACGTCGAGCTCTACACTTACACCAAGTACACCTACTACGTCTCAAGACCCACCGGATTTCATCCCTCACAGTGAACCGACCACCCACGTTGTACCCACCCCCAGCACCATCTCTGAACGTGAACAGACAACGACGACCGACGTTGTACCCACCACCACTCCAGTTCACTCGTACGAAATTTACAAGAGCGGGTTACCACGACAACGGATACACCTCGAACCATGGACCCTGGGTGGCAGCATCCCTTCACTTGCGTCATCGCAGGACCGACGGGCTCCGGCAAAACGCACTTCGTCAGGAAGCTCCTTCAACACGCCGACAGCATGATCACTCCACCCATTGCCAGAGTCGTGTGGTGTTACGGAGAATGGCAGGAAGCGTATGCAGCAATGCCCCACATCACGTTCGTGGAAGGCCTACCCAACCTGGCCGATTTGGAACCCGACACCTTGGTGGTTCTGGATGATCTCATGGCGGAGACGGATGCACGGGTCACCCAACTCTTTACCAAAGGCAGCCATCATCGACGGCTCAGCATCATCTACATTGTGCAGAATCTGTTCAGTAAAAACAAAGAACATCGGAATATCAGCTTAAATGCCCACTACCTGGTGGTCTTCAAAAACCCGAGAGATACCACTCAACTGCTGCACCTGGCGAGACAGATGTATCCCGGCCGCACACCGTTTGCGTTGGAAGCCTTCAAAGATGCCACAACCCCTCAGCACGGGTATATGCTGTTCGACCTCAAGCAAGCCACCCCCGACCACCTTCGACTACGGACCGGCATCTTTCCCGGAGAGACCCACCACGTGTACATGCAAAAATAATGTAAACACACCCACAGTGGCGCCCCCAGCTGGGGTCTGTGTGTTTGATGATGGGGAATAATAAAAAGAATGAATACCACAGCAGGGTTGACTTTGTCTGTGAGGTGGATAAAAAGGGCAGAGTTGTGGGTTCTAGCATTAGTTGTACAGGATGTCTGCGCGAGTACGGAAGCACGCTCCCACGCTCCGTGTATTGAAGACGGCCCCACCCGAGTTAGTCCGAACCATTGTACGCGGTGCGGACCCTGACCTTGTACGCTGTCTGTGCGAGATCGGGTACAACCTGTTAAAAGGCAACGTACCACTGACTCCGGCTCAGAAGACCAAGTTGGCCAAGCATAAGACAGGTCTCCGAACCCTAGTCCACAAGCGGGTCCCTCAAACACAAAAGAAAAAGGTGTTACAGAAAGGCGGCTTTCTCGGGGCCATCTTAGCACCGTTGGCCGCTTCCGTGTTGGGTCCAGTATTGGGTGGACTCTTCGGCCGACAATGAACCACACGAAAAAAATGGTCCTCGTCGAACCACGGTTCCTGCAAAACCTCCAATCACCCTACCCTGTCCCACCTACGGTGAAGACCATAAACAGCCTCGATGGAGAGATGCAACAGATCTTACAGAGACCGGGGTTAAGCGACAGTGAGAAAGTACAACGGTACAATGAGACGCTTCAACGGTACATGACGTTCATGGACCAATACAAAACCCTGTCTACCCCAGCAACAGCACCACCACCACCACCACCACCACCACCACCACCACGTGACAGACCGCTGACCTCAGCACCGTTCCAACAGCCGGGTGAGGTAGCCCCCACAGCCCCACAGTGGGTGGAAGACGAAGTGCTGAAGAGTGTACCTGCCTCGTTCAAGAAACAAGCTGGCCTGGTATTACAACGGATGAAACAGAATCCTAACATGACTTGGAATGATAAAGGCGAACTCCTGGTACAGAATCAGGTGGTCCCCGGCACCCACATGACGGATTTAGTGAATGATCTGATGCGTCAACGCAGATCGCACACCGATCCTCGAGGATGGGAGGTCTTCGCTCAAGGCTTGAAAGACATGCATGTACCACAGGAATTGGTGGGGAACCCCCACCGCTGGGCCTTTATGCAGCAAACCCAGCAATCGCCGAGTCGTGCACCACGACTCTCACCACAACCTTCTTGGGAAGCCGACTGGGAACCGGAGTCACCCCCCAAAACTCCACCACCATCACAACGGGCACCTTCTTTTCAGACCTTTAAAAAACCACCCTCGATCAGGACACCCCACATCTCCAGAGCCGTGACACGTAGCAAGTCAACGCGACGAACACGACGCCGGACACAACCGCCCAAGGCCTGGAAGACCTATTAAAACCAACAGCAGCAGCAGGACAGCTCAGTCGCCATGTTTTACCTGACCCTACCCAGTAACAGTTCGCTGGATGTGTTTCCTGACAACACCGTGGCCAAGTACGTCACCCAGTTACCACAACCGTTACATTTACCTGGACGCTGGGAATGTGCCCTCGTGGATATCCAATACCCTTACTCGTGGTACAACGTGCGAGCCAATGAAGTGTGGTACGAGGTCACCTACGAAGGCAAAAACACCCGACTCACCCTGCCCGAAGGCCAATACGATACCCCCAAAGAGTTCATGGGTGGGCTGTCAAGACTGATGCATGATAAGGCGCTACGGGGGGTGACGGATAGTGCAACACGCCTGATAGCCTTGCGCTTCAAGAAAAACGTGTTCTTCGATGTCAACGTACACAACGACAAGGCACAGCTTACCGTCACCGATACCGTGAATGTGAAACTCAGTCCTACACTACAGCAAATGCTGGGTTTCGATCTACAGACGTTCGCTGGTCCCTCCCAACACCATGGCGAGATGCCGATGGATATGAAGTCGGGTATGTACGGACTCTACGTCTACTCGGACGTGGTGGACAACCACATCGTGGGCGATATCAACACACCTCTGTTACGGGTGGTCCCCATTAAAAAGACGTATGGAGGTCAAGTCACCCACAGTTTCACCCACATGCTCTACTTGCCCGTACGACAAACTGACATCAACACGATCACGGTGGATATAAGAGATGACACGGGACGTCCGGTGGCATTCGAACGAGGAAAAGTGGTGCTGACACTTCATTTTCGACAAGCACGTGCTCCTCACTTTGCATAATGAAAGTACCTTACGAGTGCGATGCACGCAGCTATGCCGACTATTATGCCCAACAGGCCGGGGGTGGCTTTCCGGTCTTTAGCGGTGCACGCATGCAACGAGGACATGGTCTGGGGAACATACTCGGCAGCATTGTGAAAACGTTCCTGCCCTTGGTGACGCGGGGGGTGAAAGCAATCGGCAAACAAGCGGTACGCAGTGGACTGCAAGTGGCCGATGATGGGATGATGGCACCCCGACAAGCCTTGAAACGGCGGGCCAAAGAAGCGGGAGGCGTCTTGGTGGCCAAAGCACAACGCACCGTTGGGAATAAAAGAGCTGCCCCACCGAGACCACGCACCAGTCGACGACCGACCCAGCGACGACGCACATCCAAGAAGACCCGGGATATCTTTTCTTAAAACATGGCCTTAATCCACGCCGAGTCCTGCCCCTCCACCAACAGTGAATTTGATTTGTGGACCGTGCCGCCCACACAAACCAGTGTCGAACAAGGATTATGGGTGGAGCATCTCCCGCTCTCCAGCATCAACGAAACCGGGCCCATCGAGTTCACCATCAGTAATGCGGATACGGCCTATGTGGATTTAGCCCATACCTACTTGTATGTGAAAGCCAAGGTGGTCAATGGAGCTGGCACCAGAATCGCTGACCAAGCAACGGTGGGCCCGACGAATCTCTGGCTGCACTCGATGTTTCAGCAGGTGGATATTTTTCTCAGCGACAAACTCATCAGTGACTCCACCAACACGTACCCCTATCGAGCCTACATCGAGACACTGTTGTCGTATGGCCGAGAGGCTAAAAAATCTCAGCTGACAACCGCTTTATTCTACAGGGACACGGCCGAGCACATGGACACGGCGGACAATGGGGGATATAACAAACGGAAGGCTTTCACTGCGAACAGTGCCTCGGTGGATATGATGGGTCGACTGCATGCAGACATGTTCATGCAAGACCGGTACCTCTTGAACAAGATCCCCATCAAAATCCGACTGATACGGGCGCCTCCGACCTTCGCCTTAATGGCCACTAACGTAGAGGGGCATGCAGCGGACTATAAGATTGTCATCCAAGACGCAGTCCTGTATGTCCGAAAAGTGAAACCGAATCCAGCCGTTCAATTGGGACACATGAAAGCCTTGGAAACAAAACCAGCCCAGTACCCTATCCGACGTGTGCAAACCAAAGTGTTCTCTGTGCCTGCTGGAAATATGGGCGCCAACAAAGAAAACCTGTTCCTGGGGGAACTACCCAAGCGATTGATCCTGGCCTGTGTGGAAAATACCAGTTTCAGCGGAGCCTACCCAGAGAATCCGTTTGACTTTAAACATTTCGGCATCAATTTTGTGGCCCTGCATGTGGATGGACAACAGGTGCCAGCCACGGCCTTAACCCCGAACTTTGGGCGGAGGAATTTCATTCGAGCCTATCAGAGCCTGTTTACAGCCACCGGTCAAATAAACCAGGACGAAGGGAATATGATCAGTCGGGAGGACTACGGGAACGGATACACGTTGTTCTGTTTCGATCTGACCCCCACCTTAGAGAACGACCATCAGCTGGCCCTGACCAAGCAAGGCAATTTACGGTTGGAAATCCACTTTGCACGAGCCCTGGCGACCACCGTCAATGTGATCTGCTACGCCGAGTTTGACAACATCATTCAAGTGGACAAGGCGCGCAACGTCCTGTGTGACTTCTCCACCTAACATGGATACAGACCAGATAACCACCGTGCTGGAGAATGACCCAGAGACACGTAGGGTCTTTCAAGGGGTGTTCGCCCGAGATGTGTTTCCATTAGACCGTATGTATCCGGCTGCTTACGTTCTCAACACGGACCCGATGGATCGACCCGGTGAACACTGGGTGGCCGTGTACTTGACAGAACAGCAGGGGGAATACTTTGACCCGTACGGTCTGCCACCCCTCCATCCCGATTTAACAGACTTCATGGATCAAGGCACAGAGACGTGGTGTTGGAATAGTCAAACGTTGCAAAGCCTGACCAGTGGCGTGTGCGGACAATATTGCTTGTTTTACCTGTACCATCGATGCCGGGGAAGACCCTTATCTACTATCGTACAGATGTTTGACGAGTACCCCCAGGCCGAGGACCGCGATGTACTCGTCTATGACTGGGCCGCCCATCATTTCAATGTACAAGCCCCGTTCTGGGCTTAAGTTAATGACAAGTCCCTTGTTCTGGGCTTCAATGTACAAGCCCCTTGTTCTGGGCTTCAGTTAATTACAAGCCCCTTGTTCTGGGCTTCAGTTAATTACAAGCCCCTTGTTCTGGGCTTGAGTTTTCACGTGGTTGTTCTCACGTTGTTGTTGTTCACTGAATAAAAAAAAAATGAGATCTCACCAAAAAACCCTGTCTTGTGTGTTTTATTCCTAATGCATCAATGCCCAATGTGGAGATTCAGTCAAACTGAAATCAGTGGTGTAGGATGGGGCCAAAATGTAACCCATCAAGTTTAGAATGCAAGAGCACTATAGTAAAAAATAGAGAGCCAATGAAATCAGCCTACAGACCAAGTACGTGTTTTTGGTCTAGGTTTGGAGCGGGCATTTCATTGAGGTACGTGTATACGGTGAGTGAAAAGACTCGTCCAACACGTATAGATTATGTTGATGACTATAAGTTCTAGGTAACCCATCAAGGTTAGAATGCAAGAGCACTATAGTAAAAATAGAGAGCCAATGAAATCAGCCTACAGACCAAGTACGTGTCTTTGGTCTAGGTTTGGAGCGGGCATTTCATTGAGGTACGTGTATACGGTGAGTGAAGAGACTCGTCCAACACGTATAGATTATGTTGATGACTATAAGTTCTAGGTAACCCATCAAGGTTAGAATGCAAGAGCACTATAGTAAAAATAGAGAGCCAATGAAATCAGCCTACAGACCAAGTACGTGTCTTTGGTCTAGGTTTGGAGCGGGCATTTCATTGAGGTACGTGTATACGGTGAGTGAAGAGACTCGTCCAACACGTATAGATTATGACTATAAGTTCTATGAGCATAATGCATGAAAGTGGCTTTGAACACCGTATTAGCCAATCAGTGGCCTAGAATGGAGCCAAAGGTAACCCATCCATGTCCAGAAAAACATTACCCGGGTATACAAGAACCCAGATGTAGGCGCGGACGTCAGCGAAAGCACACCGTGAGTACCCCAATTCGATTGGCTGATTGTTCGATCGCTGATTGGTTCTTTTTCTCGACCGCTGATTGGCTCTTTTTCTCGACCGCTGATTGGTCCAAATGGAACTGCCCATCTTTCCCAGGTTCATCTAGAATCCCCTTTTTTGTGCTCAAGCTCTGACTATAGCGATACCGCAACATTGTCTCATTGGACATTGGACCGTCTGACCTGGAGGTGACCCTTTGACCTTTTGACCCGCGGCGCGCGCGCGCACTGCCGGGGATGACGCGGGATGACGCGCGCGCTGCGGGGCGCTGGGGCGGGAAAACACCCCGGCGGTTGAACATTGGAACTCTTGTGGGTTTGGAGGATGAACATACGGACGTCTAAGGGAAAAAATTGGAACTCTTCTATGTTTGGAGGTAGTGTTTAGTGAAAACCCGGAAGTGACGTGACAACCCACGTGACCTGCGTATATACTCCTGTAAAATAGAGCCGATTTTATTTCTTTGGAAGGGGCAAGGTCAATAGGACTTGCGCTTTTTATACTACTAAACTGTGAAGTAGATTACATCTTACATAGGCCTTAAGGCCGTGATATGCATATGAAGTATTCTGGGGCATGGTCAGTACTTTCCAATTTTCCCTTCGTCTACTACTCACCGATTTTTTTATTTTTTTTATTATTTATTTATTTATTTATTTATTTATTTATTTCCTCGAGAGCTTTAAAATAAGACCTCACTCTACCCCATCGGGCCACTAGTGCTCCACCTAGACTCCAACATGTCCACCCCGTATGGATTTATACATACTAATATCCCAGTATATGAGTGTATATGGGTCTATATGGATCTATATACAAGCCTACGCGGTACTTTCAAATTTTTTTCCATCGTATTCTACATGATCAACCTCATAGCTCATAGTAAAAGCCATAAAAAAAACCCGATCACCCCTATACCCATACAGGCCAAATATAGCGGACATGATCTTCGCCTGGGAATTGGTCTAGTCCGAGTTGTCTCCCTTGCACCAAAGCGTATAGATGGCGCTGTGGTTTGAACGACGTTATTATCCGGGCAAATTTTGGTCTTGAGCAGCCATTTTGTGTTTTCTGAGCTGGGGAACATTCTCTGTCGCAGTTTATAACGGAACTTTCTTCCATTTCGGTGTCCGCTGAGATGAATAATGTGACGAAACTCTGCACCATTCATCGCCTGCATGTACCCGTCACACGTGGACTGTAATCGAGGGAGTGTGCTGTGTTGTGTTCGAGCGGACGCATAAATTTGTATGATATCAGACAGGAAACGTGAAAATTGATATTCTTTCACAGATTTCGAAGTGTATACAGTTCTGGTGAGCTGAACGCAGCCTTTATGATCAGCGATTGAACGATGATGTAGGCCACCGAACAGGTTTTGTGGAATCAACATTCTGTAACACTCCTCCCTTGACTGGAGGGATTTTATCGGACATCTGCAGTACGGAACGCTATTTGTTGCATACATTCGCTTATCGTGGCAGTCCGTATAATTTGTCAATTTTTGTGTTTGGTTTCGTGAGAGAGGACGACATTGGTTTTCATTAGTGCAAAACTCCCGCTCCCCGACCCGCACCACAACAGTGAAAGCTGGTGGATGAAATTCTACTCCACGGGAACGGTTGGTGATACCCATATTTTTTAGCATACGAATGCATCGTGATGAAGGCTTCATGGTGTGTTATACCCACCTAGGAAAAAAACAGCCCCAGATCATCTGGACTAAACTCTTTTATCAGGTAAGCTAGACTTTAGTACTATACTTGCGTTGAAACCCATGCAGACAACCTATTCAAATTTCAATGCATTGGCAACATAGCGTCGCACGAAATATACGCGCCCCTGTTGACCAGGATTTTTTTATACTCCCACAACAACAGACAATTTGAAGACAATTTTCTAGCGGGGTGTTTTCTTGAACATAATTGCTGTAATATACTCTTCTTTTTGTGGACACTAAATATAGGGGAGAAAATGGCAACATTGTGACCAAACCATAACAGTTGACAGCTGTAAAAATAGATACCGTGGCATAAATTAGAGAGAGCATTTCAGTACACCTCAAAAAAAATGAAACCTGGACGGGTATCCTTCATCTCGAGGGGACGCAAGTTCGATTCTTGCTTTCATTATGTGAGTATGTGCTGGACATGTGATCTTTAAATTTTATTATCATCAATACACCTAAACGGTATAGTTCAACCCCACCCCAGCCCAACCGATGCCCCTTCATGAATGCTTCACATTGATACCTCACTCGACCCCACTGGACCAGTAGTCAATCCCCTAGCTCCAAAAAGGCTATTTCCATACCCTTGGGTCACCGCGCATGCGCAGAATGACCCTAATTCAACCCCACACCCAGTCCATTAGATGCCCCTTCATGAATGCTTCAATTTGATACCTCACTCGACCCCACTGGACCAGTAGTCAAGCCCCTAGCTCCAAAAAGGCTATTTTCATACCCTTTGGCCGCCGCGCATGCGCAGAATCACCCTAATTCAACCCCACACCCAGTCCATCAGATGCCCCTTCACGTAAGCTTCAATTTGATACCTCACTCGACCCCACTGGACCAGTAGCCAAGCCCCTAGCTCCAAAAAGGCTATTTTCATACCCTTCGGCCGCCGCGCATGCGCAGAATGCCGATAGTTCAACCCCACACCCAGCCCATTACATGCCCCCTCACCTAACCTTCAATTTGATACCTCACTCGACCCCACTGGACCAGTAGTCAATCTCCTAGCTCCAAAAAGGCTATTTTCACACCCTTCGGCCACCGCGCATGCGCACAATGCCGATATTTCAATCCCACACCCAGACCATTAGATGCCCCCTCACCTAAGCTTCACTTTGATACCTCACTCGACCCCACTGGACCAGTAGTCAATCTCCTAGCTCCAAAAAGGCTATTTTCATACCCTTTGGCCGCCGCGCATGCGCAGAATCACCCTAATTCAATCCCACACCCAGTCCATCAGATGCCCCTTCACCTAACCTTCAATTTGATACCTCACTCGACCCCATTGGACCATTAGGGGCTCTCCTAGCTCCAAAAAGGCTATTTTCATACCCTTCGGCCGCCGCGCATGCGCAGAATCACCCTAATTCAACCCCACACCCAGCCCATTAGATGCTCCTTCACCTAACCTTCACTTTGATACCTCACTCGACCCCATCGGACCATTTTATCTAGGGACTACTTTTTCTCCGCGGAAGCTTTTTCCCGAGACCGAATCACCGCCAGACATGACTGCATCACCGCGGATGAATACATTCTTGCACTCACTCACACCACATCTTAAAACCAAGCCGCCATCTTGTACCCACCTCCTGTCAATTGATGATGTGTGGTGGAGGTGGGTACAAAATGGCGGATACTCACCTCCCACCACACAACCACAACAGGCCGCCATCTTGTACCCACCTCCACCACACCGGTGTCAGTCAGTGCACTGTGTGGTGGAGGTGGGTACAAAATGGCGGCCTGTGTGGTTGTGTGGTGGGAGGTGAGTAGCCGCCATCTTGTACCCACCTCCACCACACATCACTCACGCATGCGCACATCCACACTTATGACGTCACACCAAGTTCTGCGCATGCGCAGTGAGGCGCTGGGACCTCGAAAGACTCTTTGTATACTACTTGTGATGTCTGTTTTTCATCGGTTCTGTTCGGCTCCAGAATTTACTGGTGTGTTGTCATTTTGACTTTCGTTTTTGCATCGGTCTGATCCGTTCCAGAAATTGCTAGTATGGTATCATTTTCATTTTCGTTTCGCATTTGTCTGGTTGGCTTCGGAATTTCCTTTTTTTTTAAATCATTATTCTGTTACTCAAACAGATAGCAAGTGGGAGTTTTGAAGCTATAAATGAGGGTAATGGGCTGGCTACCAAGACTATACCGTATAATACTGGTTGCGGATATTACTGGTTACTAATTGAGTTGGCTGCAGAGCCGGAGAATACTGGATATTAATACTATCTGAGAGATAATGTATATGAATACTAATATGGCCGCAGAGCCAGAAGAATACTGGTTATTAATAAGATCTGAGAGATAATGTATATGAATATTAATATAGCTGCAGAGCCGGACGAATACTGGTTAAATGTTGGCTGCAGAGCCGAAGAATACTGGTTATTAATAAGATCTGAGAGATAATGTATATGAATATTAATATAGCTGCAGAGCCGGACGAATACTGGTTAAATGTTGGCTGCAGAGCCGGAGAATACTGGATATTAATATGATCTGGAAGATAATGTATATGAATACTAATATGGCTGCAGAGCCGGACGAATACTGGTTAAATGTTGGCTGCAGAGCCGGAGAATACTGGATATTATATGATCTGAAAGATAATGTATATGAATACTAATATGGCTGCAGAGCCGGACGAATACTGATTAAATGTTGGCTGCAGAGCCGAAGAATACTGGATATTAATATGATCTGAAAGATAATGTATATGAATACTAATGTGGCTGCAGAGCCGGACGAATACTGGTTAAATGTTGGCTGCAGAGCCGAAGAATACTGGATTTTAATATGATCTGAGAGATATATAAATGTATATGAATACTAATATGGCTGCAGAGCCGGATGAATACTGGTTAAATGTTGGCTGCAGAGCCGGAGAATACTGGATATTATATGATCTGAAAGATAATGTATATGAATACTAATATGGCTGCAGAGCCGGACGAATACTGATTAAATGTTGGCTGCAGAGCCGAAGAATACTGGATATTAATATGATCTGAGAGATAATGTATATGAATACTAATATGGCTGCAGAGCTGGACGAACACTGGTTAAATGTTGGCTGCAGAGCCGAGGAATATTGGATATTAATATGATCTGAGAGATAATGTATATGAATACTAATATGGCTGCAGAGCCGGACGAATACTGGTTAAATGTTGGCTGCAGAGCCGAAGAATACTGGATATTAATATGATCTGAAAGATAATGTATATGAATACTAATATGGCTGCAGAGCCGGACGAATACTGGTTAAAATTTGGCTGCAGAGCCGAAGAATACTGGATATCAATATGATCTGAAAGATAATGTATATGAATACTAATATGGCTGCAGAGCCAGATGAATACTGGTTAAATGTTGGCTGCAGAGCCGGAGAATACTGGATATTAATATGATTTGAGCGTAAATAGTGTACATTCTGCACCACGCTTTAACTTTTGTGGAATAACTCATTGGAGTTAACATATGCAATATATATTTATACATTCTCTTGTTTAGTTGGTTCAAGAAAGCGGAAGTATGATAGTTGATGGGTGAGAGGACATGCTAACATGATCGTTTTAACATCAAACGGTGTCGTTTTTGGATGTGATTTGGTATCGTTTTCGGTGATGTTGAGAACATCGTGAGTAGTAGTGTTACGTGATTACAGACCACATTGACCTACTTTTTTGTTCCCCCCGGGCCGTATTGTGGAGGAACTTGGAGGTCACGGGAGGGGATTCCCCAGTGGGGGTTTCCCAATGACGATCACGTGATCAAGGCATGTCTAGACTTGTTCTGGGTTGTACAGTTCTGCCATACGGAGGATGGGTACTAGTATTTCGCGGACGTCCTAGTAATAAACATAATCTATAGGTGTTGTACCATGTTAATAGCATCAGTCTAGCATCTGTACCACCCTAGGGTCGAGTGTTTATTGTCCCGTGTATCTCCGCAAGAAAACAACAAACAAAATGGCGGCTCCAGGATGGTGCGGGGACGCCCTTTCCCCATCACGGCGTCGACCGTAGCGCCATCTGCACACATTGACGCAAGGGAGACAACTCGTGTGGTCCAAGGATATGGAAATAGCCGTGTTGGAGCTAGGGGAGCCCCTAATGGACCAATGGGGTCGAGTGAGGTATCAAAGTGAAGCATTCGTGAAGGGGCATCTAATGGGCTGGGTGTGGGGTTGAAATATCGTCATTCCGCGCATGCGCGGTGGCCCAAGGGTATGAAAATAGCCGTGTTGAGAGCTAGGGGAGCCCCTAATGGGCCGATGAAGTTGAGTGAGGTATCAAAGTGAAGCATTCGTGAAGGGGCATCTGATGGGTTGGGTGTGCGGTAGGAATATCATTTGCGGAGCTCTCGTCCAATCAGAAGCGAGTATTTCAAATCCGTCACAGAGCTCTCGGCCAATCAGAAGCGAGTATTTTGACCCGGTGCATTATGGGCCATATCCAAGATGGCGGCACGTATGTTCAAGATGGCGGCACATCCGGTGTCGAAAACTGGCCATTTCGTCGGGATGTGGTCACCTAGTGTCGAAAACTGGACCTTGTATGGGTCCTGCTAGACGTTTTGGAGATAGGGGAGCCCCTAATGGGCCGATGGAGTTGTATGAGGTATCAAAGTGAAGTATATTTCAAGCATGGGTGGGTGCATGTAAAATTTTTCCTGAAAAAAAAAAATACGGAACACGGACTTTATCGAAAAACCTGGGAAAATGCCTATATGGGGTATGGGGGTATATAGGTCGCCGGGCTTAACGGGGCTTGCCTATCAATAGAGTTATCTCCCCCTAGTTCCAGGGTGGGTGTATGTAAAAATTTTCCTGAAAAAATACGGAATACGGACTTTATCCTAAATTACGGGAAAATGCCTATATGGGGTATGGGGGGTATAGGACCATCCTGGGAAACGTACTTCTATACATTTGCGGTAGGGTTGTGGGGTCTCGTTTTACTCGTCTCGTCATTTAGAACATGATAGGAAGTGTCCCCGTGCGAATCGGTGAAATTTTTGAAAAAGTCACCGAACCCCATATAGTCCCATACTGGGGTATAGGATCAATGTTTGTCCCCCTGGGAAACGTACTTCTATACATTTGCGGTAGGGTTGTGGGGTCTCGTTTTACTCGTCTCGTCATTTAGAACATGATAGGAAGTGTCCCCGTGCGAATCGGTGAAATTTTGAAAAAAGTCACCGAACCCCATATAGTCCCATACTGGGGTATAGGTTCAATGTTTATCCCCCTGGGAAACGTACTTCTATACATTTGCGGTAGGGTTGTGGGGTCTCGTTTTACTCGTCTCGTCATTTAGAACACGATAGGAAGTGTTGCGGAGCGAATCGGTGAAATTTTTGAAAAAAGTCACCAAGGCCTGGGTAGGTCCATAGGCCTATACTGCATGGCTATGGGTGTATAGGGCCATACGGGGTGGACATGTTGGAGTCTAGGTGAGTCCCTGGTGGTCCAATGGGGTCGAGTGAGGTCTTATTTTGAAGCTCTCGTGGAGGAGCACTTGACTACACTAATGGTTCGTCCGTGTTCAATAGTCTGCGCATGCGCAGACTGGCCCGTAGTAGAGAAAGCAGGCATTTTGGGGGGTATGTGGGTGTGTGTTTGGGTTAGAGAGGGACCGCTATGGGTTCGAATGGGTCGTGTTAGGTATTAATGTGAAGCTTGTGTGGAGTAGAGTCAGAATGGCGTGTTTTTAAATGCATGTCGCGTCAATATGCGCATGCGCAGTCTGGCCGTAGTAGAGAAATCAGGTATTTTGGGGGGTATGTGGGTGTGTGTTTGGGGTAGAGGTGTACCGCTATGGGTCCGAATGGATCGTGAAAGGTGTCAAAGTGAAGCTTGTGTGGGTTAGAGTCAGAATGGTGTGTTTTAAAGTGCAAGTAGTGTTAATCTGCGCATGCGCAGTTGGTTGTAATAAGTTAAGTGGCCATTTTGGGGCAGTGAAGGAAGGTATTTGGGGTCAAGATGGGCTATTCACGGTTCGAATGCGTCCTGGAAGGTGTCATCTTGTAGTTCTCGGGGTGTACATTCCGATTTGAGGGATGTCCGCGTCAGCTGTGACGTCATCTGTGACGTCATCGGTACGAGTAGTAGCGAAAGTGGACATTTTCGGGCAGTACATGAAGGTATTTGGGGTCGAGATGGGCTATTCACGGTTCGAATGCGTCCTGGAAGGTGTCATCTTGTAGTTCTCGGGGTGTACATTCCGATTTGAGGGATGTCCGCGTCATCTGTGACGTCATTGATGATGTCATCGGTACGAGTAGTAGCGAAAGTGGACATTTTGTGGGTGCGTGGGGGTGAGTTTGGTGTAGAGAGGGACTATCCTTAGTCCGAATGCGTCGTGTGAGGTGTCATTTTGTAGCTCTCGAGGTGTACATTCCGAGTTGAGGCATGTCCACAGCATCTGTGACGTCATTGGTGACGTCATCAGTAGGAGTAGTAGCGAAAGTGTGCATTTTGGGGCAGTGAAGGAAGGTATTTGGGGTAGAGATGCTTCATCCTCAGTCCGAATGCGTCGTGTGGGGTGTCATCTTGTAGTTCTCGGCGTGCAGACCTCGATTTGAGGGCTGTCCACAGCATCTGTGACGTCATTGGTGACGTCATCAGTAGGAGTAGTAGCGAAAGTGGGCATTTTGGGGCAGTAAAGGATGGTATTTGGTGTAGAGATGGACCATCCTTGGTCCGAATGCGTCGTATGAGGTGTCATATTGTAAGCAACGCTCGCCAACGCCAAGCTTAACGCTTCAACGCCCTGGTGAAATAGCTCAGAAGTTCTGATTTTCTAGATATTCCATGGAATTGACACCAATTCATCGAAATGCAGTGACGTCCGTCAACGCCCGTCGTTACGCCTTAACGCTCTTACATAACGACTTGACGTCATGATATAGACCGGAGAGAGAACAACAACAACAACAAGTATGACATATGAGAGAACAACAACAACAAGAAGTTTTTTCATATAGTTTATTTTCCCCAATGTTACATCATACCCACGCTGGGGGAGCCGCGTTGGGTATGTTTACAACTCAAACAGACTCTTGCCTAATCAGAGGCCACCATTTGTATCTGTCATATTCGTTCCTGTCCGTTAGATGTATTCTTGTCCAATCAGAAGTCTCCATTTCAGAAAGTTCCATCTTCGCCCATGTTCGCTCTGAACCGTTTATTCTAATCATCGGCGGGCAGGCCAGGATACCGTTGAGGCAACATATCCTCAGATAGGTGTTTGCGCATTCTGAGTATTCATCAGTGCACGAGTGACGCATTCAACCGATGGCAGTGGTGGATCAGCTTGGTAAGGAAAAACGTAACATTGGTCACCCTCTTCACTGTCCACTTGGTGTTGGGTCGTTGTTGTTGGGCCCATCCCAAGACATTCAATTGCTCCACTTGGTCCAGCATCATCTCTAGTGACCTCCGGTCATTGATGGTAAACGGTTGGTCGTACACTGGGTGGATGGCACTGGAATAGAAATAGCGCAATTCACCCGTCACCTTATGGCATAAGATGTACCCAAATGCTACATTTAATGTGAAGGCCGTAGGTTGGTCATTGAAGATGGTTTCCACGTAGCTGCGTAGACGGGTGAGCTTGGTCAGTGGGAAATTGTAGATATCTTGAATAGGGCGATGACGGTGGAAACAGTGCCGTGTCATGGACCAATGGCGCCGAGAGATGTCACTCTCTGGATGGTCTTCGGGTAAGAGATCGCTAGGAACATTTATGGGCTCGTCCAGAAAATGCTCGATGTATGACGTATGACTCGAAACCGTAACGGTGGGGTCCGGTCGGAAATCCAGGCTCTTCCCAACTGTAGGTATAGGCGGGCTCTCCGTCATCGCATCACCAGTGGCGTTCGTCTTCCCGGGCTTATCTTCAGTGGGTCTGACCTTCCGCGGCTCCTCTTCAGTAGGAAGTTGTCGCCAAAACCGTGGTGACGGACTATGGATCAAACGCTGATGCCGTTTTAACTGACTGCGTCGTTTGAAGAGTTGACCACACTCCTTACATTGTTCCGTCGCGTCCTCGTGGAATGAACGTTCGTGGCACAGTAAAGCATCTTCCCGATTAAATGACCGTGCGCAGGTTATACAAGTATACAGTCCATCGTTGTGGGTGGAGGTCTCGTGGCGTCGTAAATTATCTAGACGAGTAAACTTCTTCTGGCAAGTTGTGCAAGTGAACATCTTGGTGGTTGACAGAGTGTCTGATGAAACGGCCAGGCCGTTTCC